>NJPR01000037.1:0-244981 GCA_002946385.1 Rutstroemia sp. NJR-2017a WRK4 | reverse complement strand
TGAACGAGGGCTCATAACTGTGAGATTTTGAGTTGAGAGGTGCATATCTTGATTTATCTGAAGAACTAATTTACAGAGAAAACAGAGGGTTTATATCTTCACAAATGGATGCATTATGCGGTCATAGAGAAGCTTCCAGTAACTCCTGTGGGGCCCTTGAATCCACCAATGAATTTCTGAATGCCTTCATTTTCACATGAAGCCATGGCTACCTTATTTCATGGTGTTCTGTCTCATCGTTGCATATGAGGGAAGACGAATGATAGTAGTGTTCCAGCAGCGTCGTCCGGTACGTAACTGTACATACTTCCACCAAGCATTGCCATTATCTCTGACGGTACTGTAGCAAAACATCAAAATCGCAGGGATGCATACTTTATTTGGGAACTGGCTCACGAGTATCCGTTATTGTTATGCAGGTGAAGCTATTCATAAAAAAGCATACGCTGAGGTACGCCGACTATCTCTAAATGTCATCAACAAATACTCACGAAGCATCATTATTAGGGAAACGGCAAGCCGTATGCCGTTCCAGCCCGGCGTCGCTATCAAGTCTGTGTTTCCTCTCAGAAACATGTCGAAGAACTAGGCAGCGCGCCAATAACACACGCTTCTCTCCGAGGAGCTCTCTGGGAGGTAGGTTCTTTGAAAACTTATCTGCTCTTATATACCAGCGCTAATACTACCCCAAGCAAGCCTTTCTAGAGCAAACGGTGGATGGGTTACAAGTGAATAATATGGATAAAAATGGCAGCGTTTCCCAGAAAGTGTTCGGATATCATGCAAAACTACACTTGAAAAGTTTGCGACCATTGTTTGAGGCCCGTATTGCGGAAGCCGTTGCGGCGGAGATGAAAATCGGACAGAGCAAAAATGGTAAGAGAGAACTTATAAAAACCAGAGAATTTGTTAACACCGTAAAGAATTCATACGAGTTTCTGGGGCTTGGGCAATGAGCAGAGTGGTCTCTAAAATTAACAATATATTTATTGTTGGCGACGAACTAGGTAATAAGAAACTACTTGACTGCCTTCGTTTGACCATTAACTTATCATTTTCAGCAAACAACCCCGACTTCAACACAAATGTGATGGTATACCTGCATTGCGCAGCAGCGTGCGAGAGCATATTGCAGTTCACACCAAAGTACTTTCAACCGTGAGTACCTGATTTTAGATAGACGAATAGAGTCTGACCATGAATATCTAGTTTGGTTGGATGGATCATCATGAAAGCTACTCGCGTCACGCAGAATGTCAACAAGTTTACCATTCCGTTGGTAAGAAAACGGGTTCTAGATCTAGCCACTCGTCAAGAAGAAGAACAACCGGTACGTACAATGACTCGACAGCTTGCTGGGAGGATCAAGAAACCAAATATTTATACTAATGTGTATTCTAGAAAGACTCAGTGCAATGGATTATAAACTCGCAAAGAAAGGCTTCTGCCGTGGATATTGACGTTGTTGTCCAGCAGACACTGTCTTATATCTTTGGCGGTGCATACCAAATGCCGATGGTAGGTACTGTGCGGCTCTTTAGCTATTATGCCTAACAACTAATTAGTTGCTCACTTTCTGCTTGTATAACTTATGCAAGCACCCCGAATATCTGGAACCTTTGCGCACAGAGATTTCCAGTTCAAATGGGGCCCAACGCGATGAGAGAGAGTTGCCATTGCTCGACAGTTTTCTCAAGGAGACCACTCGCATGAATCCGATCACGATATGTAAGAACCAATCAGTAGTTTTGACGTAGAACCATCAAGCTAATACATCTTTGGGTTAGGTGGCATGCCCCGGAAAACAATCCAACCATTTACATTCTCCGACGGCATATACGTCCCATCTAACAATTGGATAATGGTAGCTCAGCAAGTGCAGATGAAGGACCCCAATAACTATATAGATCCCGAAACATTCAACGGCTTTCGATTCGTCAAACAAAGAGAAGTTGGGAAAGAAGCAATCTCCGAGTCTCGATTCTCCCAGCCCGATTGGCACTATGCAATCTGGGGTTCTAAAAAACAAGGATGGTATATCAGACTCCACGGAGTTCAAAAGTGCATATCGCTAATCGAGAACCTAGTCCAGCGAGAGAATACGTCTCGTATATATTGAAATCGATCCTCAAGGAGTTTATCATGAGTTATGACTTCAAACTCGTAGATGAGAATGTGGCCGAGTCATTTTCTTGGGGGATACTAAGAATTCCACATCCACGTCTTGCTTTTCTCATGAAGGAACGTTCTACTTAATAGTAGTATGGGACTAGTGTTTCCGACGACTCGACCTATGAACCATTGGACGAAGCATCCGATGTTCTGAATGGAATCATTTCTTTATCTATGTTTCATTTAATTTGTTTCTGCTGCGCCCAGTAAAAGAATCGATAAATGGCTCTTTTCCTAAGTCTACATAATGGTCCATAATGGTCCTTACGACCCAGATTAGCTAGGGATAATGCAATACACTTTACAACTCACAGTTATAACACCGGTTTAGCACTTCTACACCAAAAAGAGGGGCTTCATTTCTTCCCCCAACCATTCCTGATCCCCACCCATGCTAGGCGGCAAATCCTCCTCCCGCGTCCCCCACTCACTTTCCGTATCCCCCACCACCAGCTCCAGCGTCATGCCCTCCGTGAAGAACTCATGTCCACTACCACACAGTTAGTAAGCTTCGTTCCACATGCAAACCCTGCAGGAAATTCAAATTCCCAAGAATATATCAACCTCCTAGCACACCACACAAATCCCTCAATCAAGAAAAATTAAACTTACATCCAATTCTTCGTCCAGACCTCCCCATTCAACTTCGCACTCTGTACGAAGATATTCATCACTCCACCATCGAATCCAACATTTCTAATCGTGCTTACTTTTCCTCCCTCACCTTTGAAACTTACTGATTGGAAGAACGGCGGTACGATTAAATATACGTTCTGGCCTGGGTTGGGGAACAGCCCCATCATAGTGAAAGCAGTAAATGATGCCATTGCGCCGGTATCATCGTTGCCGGGGAGGCCAGTGGTCGAGTCGTTGAAGTAGCCGGGGATGTATGTGCGTGCGCGGGTAGAGGAGAGGGCGGGTCGACCTGCATACTAGGATGTATTAGTAAAGATAACGGTGAGAGAGTGGAGAGGACCGACATGATACAAAAAGACGGTTAGGAAGGATGGTTCGTTGCCAATGTCTGTGAGACCACTTGTGTGGAGGTAGTCGAGACGAGAAATAAATGCATCGGGCCCTCCAAGTAGATCGATGAGAGATGCTACGTCGTGTGGAACGAAGCTATTGTATCATTAGCCTCGGTGTGTAAATGCAGAAAGTCGAATCTTACAATTGATATTCCCAAATACTGTCCTCGAATGTCTCTTGTGGGTTCGATGTCAAACTACAGAATGAATCCAGTGGACTGCAGAGAATAGGGTCCTGATAACCCCATGTGCCATTCAGATATTTTGGTTGAAAGAATCCAGTAAACCCAGTGTCAACTCCATTGATTGACGATGTTTGATCTTCCTTCCACAAATTCTTCCAATTCGACGCACGCTGAAAATACTTGGCGTAATCAGCCTTCCCCAGACCCCTTCCCAAAGTCGAGATACAGAAGTCGTTGTAAGAGTATTCTAATGTCCTGGATATGCTTCTCGAGTTGGTACCGAACCCTAGGTAGTCATAATCGAGGTAAGGTATATAGTTCAGTGATTTCCAAGACATCAAACCACCACGTCCTTCGTTAGACCAGTCTAGAGGTTCATTCTCCGCATCATTGACGACTGCCTCATATGCAAGCTGCCAGTCAATTCCTGTGAGGTTCTTCACATACGCATCCGCGATAACGTTGTCGGCATTAGATCCACCTTGCGTGAAACCTTTGCAAAGGCTCATTCGACAATCAGGAAGCCAACCAAGGTTCTTGTACGTATCCAAGAGACTTCGGATCATTTCTGAGAGTGCAGATGGGTCAATGATGGTGAGGAAAGGCAGTTGCGATCTGAATGCATCCCATATGCTAGGAAACCGTCAATTCAAGTATCGCATGTCATTTGAGTACGTACCAATAGAAGGAATCGAAGTATGGTTCAGAACTCTCCCATAAGGGATTCTCACCAGTATAGTTCTGTGGCGACATCATTGTTCTGTAAATCGCACTGTAAAAACTGGTCAACAACGAGTCACTGACATTACCACTCTCCACAGTCACCACGCTCAGTTTCTCTCTCCAAGCATCTTCAGCGGTTTTCTTTATTCCAGTAAAGTCCCATTCAGGACCAGGAATCTCATTCTCTGCATTTCGGCATGCCTGATCGGAGCTCACCAGGCTCACACCAACTCTCGCACTGACTGTTCCATTTGCAGGGCGATTGAAGCGTACAAAACCTCCTGCTTGAATATAGAATAAATTTATGCCCCTCGTAACAAATAACTCCTTCGGCTCAGTCCCTGCCCGATTATTTACCCATATACCACTATCCAAGACGCTCGCCCCAGAGAAGTCAACACAGACATAGGACATGAATGACCCACTTCCAAAACTGGGGATAAATGTCCCATTGGCTTTGATGCGACCATGATCGCCCAGACTGATAGTGGCATTCTGTCTGCTTGCCGCAAGATCTGTTAGATCCAGCAGAATCAGGGGGCTTAGGGCAGAGCCGTTTGAGGACGAAGCCGGTGGGAAAGTGAAATGATACAGGGCAGCATGCTCTGTCGTAGTCATCTCCGCTTTGATTCCTGTTGCCAATCCCAAACTGAAATATCCTGGAGTGGCCACGACGGAGCCATTTACGTACGGAGTTGCTCGATCGGCAATCAGGAATCGACAGTTGTCAATGACATCCTCCGGACAATACTGCGGGAATAATGGAAAATTTCCCAACGATGGATTGCCTCCCGTCCCCGAATCATGCATATGTGAAAATCCTGTCACACTACTACCATCACTGGAGAACCCAGCCGTATTCTGACCGTTGACATCAGCAACTGCTTTTGCTATTCCATAGGGAAGAGTTGCGCCGGCAAAGACATTTCCCCCATTGTCCGTTCCGATTAGGAGATTCAGGTATTGAAAAACATCGAAAGAGCTCGAATTTGTTGACGTAGAGTTCGTTGTGTTCCAGCTGGCGAGGGTGAACAAAGGGTGAAGGGAAAAGATGAGTAGTCGCAGCGATGTTCTCAGCATCATGGCGGATGCAGATGGTGCGAGCGGAAGCGGTGGAATGATGGGAACTCAGCGAGAAAGGGCCAGCTACCAGTATTTTGAAGTTGGAATTCTGCACTGATGAGGGGTCGATAACGTTGGCCATTCTTCATTAAAACTTGTATGCAGTACTACATCACAAGAAGATAGCACCCCAGAACATGCATTGGTATGCCGTGACCTTCCTTATTTGGTGACACATTCCTAGGGTTTTGGGATGACAATCCTCGTTACCTTGGTAGCTGCAGCGATCGACAAACCCCGCCTCTTTGCGCGAGATATCATGTGAACAAATGCAGATTGAAGAACGAAAAAGCGCGGCACTACTAAAAGCCATCACATGAAACCATGCAGATTTTGCTCAGTCAAACAGGGCCGCTGGCGCCGTAATACAAACAATGTTCAAGAAGTAGTACTGAAAGAAAACATCTGAAAACATTATCATTAGAAGGTGCGGTAACTCCAAGTCTTCCGTTCGAGCCTCACAACAGCAATGAATACTTCAAAGCCGATATCGAACTGTCTAAACCAAAATCCCAACCCAAATGCCACCAAACCTAAACCCTAGCCGCCCATCAAATTCTATACCGGACGAAGAAAAGGTCTAGGAAGTGAATCGTAAGTCGTATTCGTTTTCCAAAACAATTTCCTCCTTCCACCACTGTCTGAAAACCCTCAAGCGTGCCGTAGCTTCTTGAGCCATCTCTCTTCCAGGTTCAGTCTTCATGAGCGGTTCCAACCTCAGCAGCTTTAAATCGAAGATTGCAATTGTATCATCCATAGACCGCTCAGTCTTCGCACCACCATAGCAGAAAACGCGTCCGATACCAATTGCGCCAATGCTGTCGAGACGATCCGCATCTTGGACAATCGCCAGTTCCGGGTATTGTTCGATAAGCTTCCTGACCTTCTCCAGATCTTTGATTTCCGAATTGTATGAAACGCCTAAGCAAATGGTTTGCACTCTTTGCGCCAAATCTTCGTCCGCCCCGGCTTCGATAAGGAGGTCGCGTACCATCGTCGTCGCGTCTTGACCGTCCTGGACGTATTTCCTATCCCCAATGTCGTGCAGCATCGCGGAAAGGGTAATCGTAACCATGTCATACTTCGGCGGTTCGTTCCCAGCATTGATAGCTGCTTCGATAATCTTGTCGTGAATGAGGTAGGCTCTGCGAACGACGCGTTTGATGTGGTTGAAGTCGTGCGAGGCATCGTATTTCGCCATGAACTCCCTGACGCGCCCTTCCACCTTCTCGATCAATTCTTGTGCCTCAGACATTGTGCGATAAATTGTGCGATGTGTGACGAATGTAGGATCTCAAATCAGGGACCTGCGATGCTTTTTAAGTCCAATAATCCATCCACCTCACTCACCGTATGAGTCCCGGTGAGGGAGCCAACAAACACACCGACTTCTGCCTGTTTCCGCCATTGCTGCCCAATGAGATGCTGGAGAAACTTCCAATACTCAGGGGACAAACGAAGCTTTGCGAGAAAGTCATTTTCAGGAGCGTTTGTAACTATTCAGAAGAGCAAATTGTGATGCGGGAATCCGCCGATAATGCTGCCATGCTGCAGCCTGGCCAAGCGCGCCATATGCGACCACGCGAGTACTGCGCCGTCGCCGTGGCGTACCAAGAATTTGTTTTTGGGACACTAACAGGCATTTGATATAGAGACTTCATACAAAGTACAATTGGTAGAGTTAACTTAAAATAATTACAATTTATCTAGAGATTGCTTCATTTTCAGATGCGTATGAACAGTGTAAACCCTTATCATGTCGAACTTCAAATATTCCCCCCTCGCCAATCCTTCCCGGGACATAAGACTTATCTCGCTCCAACGCACACGCAGAAGCCTTATCAGCCGTATTCGTCGAACATCGCTCCGCGATGAGCAGAACATTTATTGCGAGTTGTCCGTAGTCCCGCTGGACAAGGCACCTCCTTATGTTGCTTTATCCTATACTTGGGGTGATCCCAAAGATACCCTACCAATATATGTGAACAATACTCTCATGCAGGTCACCCGGAACCTGCATTCTGCTCTTCTTCACCTGGGGCTGGACTCAGGCAAAATTCTGTGGGTTGACGCCGTGTGCATCGATCAGCAGAACAATATGGAGAAGAGCGAGCAGGTGCAGCTCATGCGCGAAATCTACCAGCGAGCAATGCATGTCACCGTCTGGCTCGGTCCAGCCGATGATACGAGTGATAGAGTGATGGACTATCTGAATATTCTTGGAGAGGAAGCCTTGCTTTGCAACATGTCGGGGCTTTCCCAGCAAATCCGCCAGAAGTGGGTAGAGCTTTTCATCAAGCCAGTGCAGATCCGGGACAAGGGAACCCCTTCTGGTGGTGGACATACCGTACTCATTGCGGAAAGGAGTTATGAACAGGTTGGGACATACAGTGTCCCTCTACGCCGGATCTGTGATCTCTACTACAAACTTAGTAATCGACATGACGCTTCGATGTGTTTCCCACTCGAGGGAATGGCTGCGTTGTTCAAACGGGGGTGGTGGAGTCGTATCTGGATCCTGCAAGAATTTGCCGTTGCAAAGTCTGTAGGGTTCGTTTGCGGTATGTTCAGTACAGTCCTGTACTTTCATGTGCTTGGCAGACGCGCAGCTTCTGAGCTATTCACCAGCTACTTGAAGCCAACTATTCTCTAAGACCTCTACCAGGCTGACCTGTCAACAGGCAAGAAGAAACTGAGTCGCGCAAGGTGCACCGCGGCTCTGGATGCATTCACTATCTTCCGCAGTGTCGTTACGGGGTTGACATATACCGCCGACCGCCGCCTAACAGATTACGAAGAGGCTATTGGGATGGCCAACTTCGATCCGCGCCCTAATAAGGTTCTTGGGATCGGTGTCGTCTTGAAGGAGCTCCCACTTAATCTACTAGCTTTGCTCAGGTTAACTTGTGTAGAATCGCCTGGACTTGGTACGTTTAGAGTGCATAGGATGGAGTCCACTCTACCGCAGGACAAGATTTACGGGCTTCTTGGATTAGCTAGTGATAAGGATGTCTTGGGTATCGTGCCAGATTACCGATTACCTTGTCATGAAGTATACGAAGCTACAACTAGGGCCTTGTTAAGAGAAGACCATGTCTCAGTTCTTTCACTTTGCCAACTCCCCCACAAAGTTCCGAATCTACCATCTTGGGTGCCCGACTTCTCAATGCCACTTACGTTGCATCTGCAAAGTGCCCCTAGATCCTACAGCCCCTTACTGCTGCCCCAATACAGCGCGTCTGGTGAATCCCAGCCGCGAATCGAGTTTTCTCGGACCATCAAAAACGAACCTATCCTTGGCCTCTATGGCGTGGTGGTGGATAAAGTCCGCGCCATTGGGAAGACATATAATGAAATTGCAGATGGCGGAGGCAATATTATCGACTGGGCTCAGGAATGGATTCGAGTCCTGCTTGGTCTGAGTATGCTTCCTGTCGAAGGGGGTGGGAAAAACCACAACAGGGACGAGCATCACCTATGTGTTTTCCGTACCTCGACAGCGGATGCCGCAAGCGACAAGAACGGCAATGAATCACGAGCGAACACAGAGGGGCTAAAAGCTGCTGCAATGCTGCAATGGATCGGTGCAGATGAGGATACCCTCCGGGCACATGGTATGCTGGAGGTAATGGTAAGGAACGGTATGCCACCTAGAATAGACCGTGAGACTTTTGCTGCAGTAGGAGGCTTTAAATATGTCGGCATGATGTCGACGCGAGCTCGAGGGAGGAAACCATTCGTGACTTCGCAAGGTCATCTTGGTCTAGGCCCTATGGCACTAAAAGAAGGGGATGCAGTAGCGGTTTTTCTTGGCTTTCAAGTACCCTTTGTTATTGCAGAGAGAGAGGATGGCACATATCAATTGGTTGGAGACACTTATCTGGATGATTTTATGGACGGTGAGGCTTTGGAGGGAAATCCCAGAATTGAGAGTATTCAACTCGCATAAGTAATATGACAGAGGACTAGGCTCTAGCTTCATAGATCCTGAATACTACATACTTCTGCAGTTCAAAAATGCAGATTGAACGTTTACAACATGTATTCGTTGGTAATTTGGACGAAACTAACGCTTCGAGATATATCTTGTAACATCTAACTCCATGTTGAGGCGTAAGAAGGTATGTAAACATGGATATGTATCATCAGCATACATATACATAAAGAATACACGTCACCGTCTTGGCTAACCATTACTTTGTTGGCGACGGTTTGACTTCCTGCATTCAATCTCGATAGAGCCTTGTCGCTGTGGAAGATGTGGAGAGATCATCTCGAAACCATAAGATGATTCGGTGAAAAAAGCTCCCCTTGATATAGGGTGACGAAATGCTGTAGCCATCAACCCCGCGAATTCGTGCTGTTGACATCATCCTGAATAAGCCCTCACAACCTCCACCACAAGCTATATATTGATCGTTTCTTACAGTCTCGTACCTTATTTCATATCCAAAGACTCACAAACTCAAATTTTGATATTCGAACTTAAGCAAAAATACACAAAATGTCAACCGACTTGAACCGAAGAACAGAGGATCCCCAAAGGGTGGACAGTGGTCGAGCGGATGCCGAATGGAAGGCTAATCCTGGATTGGGAAATCTAGCCCATGATGCAGATGGGCCGGTAAGTTTGCAAGTATTGAGATTAATTACTGGAAATTATTGACATCATCCCAGGGTTCGGAAGTAAATCGCTCAGCCAAAGCAACCAAATTTCCAGATGGAGATTTCGAGGATCACGTCGCGAGTGGTGATGGAAGTCGAGGAATCAAAGGGTGGACTGGAGATGGGAAGGGACCACAGAATCCTGAAGAGTTTATGCCGAAAAGGAATCAATTGGGGTGAATTGAATGAATAGGTCTTTTTGTGTCCAAAATAATGAACAATGAGATAAATGGCGCTACACACGAGACTACTGTAGTAAAAGTCACCGACCCCATCGAACCGCTGTTTAGAGTCATAACTAGTAGAAGTCTATGGAGCAGCTGAATCGATGTACGCAACGAGAAAGAGCTTTCAATTGATGTGAATTCTCCCACCGATAGGCAGTCGAAGCTCAGAATGACAGACGTTTGCTGGAGCAGATGTGCAACGCAATACACAACCTTGGAAAAACAGCTTGAAGTCCAACAGCAGATTATAGAGAGAACTCAGTGTCACGAAACACAAACAGTAGCATCTCATAGCTTTCCGTGATGAGGTCCAACTAGTCCTCAGATATCATACCTCTCATCCTTGAGAATATGCTGCAGGCAGAACGATAGGAAGAAACCTGCAGAGGGGAAGGGATGAGATATGATTCTTACCTCTTTAAACCTACTAATTACAGGAAGAAGGCAGGCATCTGCAGTCTCTGAGGAGTGTGCTCTAGATATGTGTCTCTCCCCACACGCAAAAGCCAATTTTTGGATTATTATCATTGGCCCTGTGAATGTCGTCGACATCCCGGAACTTAGACCGAAATCCCAAAAGATGCTGAATGTCGCGAATGGTTTTGAGTATGCTTGTGTGCAACTGTAAGGAAACGTATCTCCCAGGGGAGGTTCCTCATGTCACCTTGTGCCCTGAACTTGGTTGCCATACCCCGCTTGAAAGCAAGAAGTCAGAAGGAAATGCCATGGCTAGACTACTTTTGCATTGTATACTTGTCATTATCGTGATCGACAGGGACAGCAATGAACGGCTTTGGGGATCATGTAGGCTTTTCTAGTCGGTATAGCTCTCTCTGAAACACCATGTGGATTGCGAAGCCTCACAGCTAGAATCGTACCGCCGGTATGTATATGCCAAAGTGACAATCTCATGATAAGATCGTCTTCTTCATGTGGTGCATGCTTGTTGCTTCTTCGAGCTCGTTAATATCGAGTTGCCATCATCTTCACTCACACCAGCTCATATTCTGAGATCTATTGGCGCCATGCCCGCTGATCTGCTCATGTTCCGCGTCCACCAAACTCACCTCGTTCGTCCCCCCCTCGCGCATTGCTCCCATAGGATCACTGTGTAGGCTCGTGCGAGTTCGACCGATCGTGCTCTGTTCTCACACTCGCATTCCACACAAACTGGCCCATCGAAGTCCCCAAGCCCCTACAAGTCATCCCTGAGACGTTATTCCGAGATTGAATCGCGCCTCCGACCGCTTGGGTGCTCAAACAACGCTGTACACCAGTATCTGAAGTTGCAGAGCATTGCATGCTTCTTTCCAACGGTGCGAGGAGAGCTGGCGGAGTTCTTTGCATAGATGGACATGGCGTCTCGCTGTGAGTGGAATAGAAAGGGCGTCGACGGATTCTAGAGCCAGTGGACAGCGCTTGAAGCTGGTCCCAGGTAAGCTTGTTGTTCTGGTGTATTTTGAAGTTGTCGTGAGTCCAAGATTTGGATGTCTCGGCCTCGGCCTCCACAGAATAAGGGGTGAGCCGTGCACACCACCGCGATATTCCTGCGATCTACATTTTTCTGTAATTAAATTCTAATTTCTGTACCGCAAGGGTGAAGATAATAAAATCTAATGAAGCTTAAGACAAATTCACTATTTAATTGATATATCCCTTTACCAAGTTCAAACGGATCTTCAATTGTACTCAGGAATGTGTGATCAGCAACTTATACTCTTCTTGTTATACGCGCAGAGTTGAAAATAAGAGCTAGACTTCGACATTAGAGCAATATGAATCAATCGTAAGCGCCCTCCTATCATTATGCAACCATCACCTTCAATGATCAACCATGAGCACCTCACATTACATCTTCCATCTCACATTTGTGCGCATCCTGTACGCATACTTACATACTAACATAGAACTGTGAACAGGGAGAACGGCGAGAACGGCGAGATCGTCTACTCAGAGCTGTCGCGAGCCAATCTTCGATCGCGACAATCAGCGCCATTCCTACGCGGCCCGCTTTCGACGCTCGACAACTGGAATGAAGAACCTGCCTTGCCCAACTCCCTCAATGTGAAGGGAAAGACATTGGTAGCACGACAGGCTACAGAGCTTCTGGCCAAAGACCGCAGAATCAATGAACTGGCGGCGCAATTATCAGAAGAAGAATCACAGCACGAGAAAGCGCGTACCACGAATCAGAAGCTCACCGCATCGGTCGAAGAACTGACTACCAAATTGGCCAAGGTGGAAGATGAACTCGCTGTACAGAATCGCCTAGTTGATTTCCTTCGCGACCAGCTGTCCACGGCTCAAGGAAAGCTATTCGATCTCCAATTCAAGGAACCCGAAGCTGCGTCTCGACATCCGGCGTTTGCGCGCGCGCGACAAAACAAATCAGAGGTACAATGGTTGCTACAGTTGCGGAAACAGGGCTGGTACGAACTGGAAGATCTTGCTACTACGTTTGCTGGTGAGGCTCGTCTTGGTGAAGGGTTCAGTCCAAAGGATTATGCTGCTATTATTCAGAGTGTGAATACCGAGACTGTGACGGTGCAATATTCCAAAGCTGCGCCGATGCGGACGTTCTATTTTGAAAATCCTAAGAGCTTCGTCCCTACTCTGCCTCTGTATTATAAGGGACGTCCTGTTGGTGATCTTCCTGAGGATTCTATGATGGTAGATGAGCTTATGCTTAGTGAGGGAATTGTATAAGTGTTTTACTACATACCAACTAAACCGAGAAGCAACAGTAAAACGCTGCATTCGGACTTCCTTTCTCATCTTCTATTTAGCGGAGGGCTTTCGATGGTCATGTTGTATCCATCAACCAAGCTACAACCTCCTAGGGAGCGGGCGTACCGGGGCCAGCATACATAATTTCAACGCAATAATCATCCTATCAAAACCATTTCTCAGAACTCAGCGCCGTCTACTTTTGACATCTGGTTTGAGCAACCCAGCGGTCGATGGCTTCCACTGCGTAACACCTGGGAATATGGTGAAGACAGAGTCGTGTCGAACGAACCTGATCCTCGTTATTTCTCTTACTTCCTCACTCGTTTGCCGTGGCGACAATTCTGATGCTAAAACCTGGTAAACCAGACACCATACTCATTGATGATTCCTGTGCTGTTCGCCGATGTGGTGAAGTTGAACATTAAAGTCTTCTACCAAGAGCTATATGTAGTTCGCCAGTAGCCAAGAAAGCCACCACCATACTCTTGTGTTTTAGAAAATAGCGCAAGGCGGAGCTTTGGCTCCGTCGCTGGGGTATCGAACACCTGTTAGGGAATGACTCGCTTGATGATCTCATCGCGAACGTTCTGCGGCGACGAGGCTGAAGCTTATGCGAGATCGATTCTGAACAAGTCAACCGCCAGCCAGGCGACACCATTGAAGAGGCTTCATCTTTCCTTCAGCAAGATAGGAAGAAGTGCATGGGATCAAAGTGAATACAGAAAGAGAGGAGACCAGTAGGAAGGGATGAACAATCCCAAGAAGATGAAGTCGGAGACCCAAGAAGTCAGAAGGTAGGAGGCCCGATTACAAGTCCGCTTTCACTCGACGGCTCCCACCGGCTCTACAGAGACTAGCCTGCAATGATTAAGAAAGTAAGTGATGCTGGAACTTTAAGTTTCTAAGAAGTGCTGTTTAAGGAGCTAAGCAGCATCATCTCTAAATCCTTGATATGTCCGGAGTGTCACGTCTTGCATATTACTGGTAGAGTTAAAGCCGATTCCAGGACGCATTATTTGTATAACTAATGTACGAAGATCTCGATTCCTCTAGCTATCCACTCTCACCTCAATCGACATCCATACTCTGTCTTGCGACTTGACACAGGCACGACAACTCTATTATAAAACTCCAAGGCAGGATGCCACTCCTCATCCTGTGCAGCACCTCCGCTCATATTCTGAACAAGTCTGGCATGCGACTCGTCCGCCATCGTCAGACACCACCTCACCACATCACGATACACCGTACCCACCCGAAATGCCAACTCAGTGTCTACTCGATACAAAACGCGTTTCTGCAACTCTTCGGCTTCCGGACGTTGAAAACTCTCCGATTTCGATGATAAACCTTTCTTTGCATCCGACGTAGATTTGATGACTCGGGCATCCAGGAACGTTTCCAATGACTGCCAGAAAGCGATCTCCACGAGAATCAGACCAAGAGAGTATATATCGTATTCGACTCTATACCCACTTGCAGCTTCGCCTTGGTAGAGGGGGTGTCTGTAAATTATACTTGCTTTGTCACCTGGTTTGAGTGCGTCTAGGCTGTGGACCTCATTTTCCTGACGTGAGTACTCAAAGCCCGCAAGGAGAGGTGACGCCAAGCTCACTAACCCATCTAGAGTTGTCGGTTGCTTCGGGTCATACGTATAGGGGAAGAGAAGGTTGTCACTTCGGAGACTTTTATGCATCCAGCTACTGCTGTATAGGCCCGAGAGCGTGTTTGCGAGTTGGTAGGCCAGCCTGAATCTCTGCTCCAGCGCAGGCTTTCTTTTAAGAGTGCTTGGATTGAGAAGATTCAATAGCGAAACTGGCTGCAATGGCATCGTTGTCTCTTGTTGACGGCAAGGAAATCGGAAAACTAGCCACCAACATGATCTCGGTCGGTCCGCAATATAGCCAATGGCATTCAAGGTATTCAAATCTTTCCTCTGCCTGCTCAAGAGTAAGACCAATCGTTCGACTCGCTTCTCGACGGTTATCTCTTTGGTGATGGAAGATTGAAGTGGATGATCTTTTCTCTCGAAAAGAAACAACTCCCCAGGACAATCAGCTCGACGGGCAAAGCAGCGTTTTGGAAGCTCCGAATCTGCGATGATTTGGAAGTCTTTCAACACAAGCGTCTTCAGTTTGGTTTTATGATTCATGTCCGTGCTTTCTCGATCATTCCATGGCTGGTCAGAGAGCGCTTTCCGTTCAACAAGGGTACTGATCTGGTGGTCTCGCATCCCTGTTTCGATTGCTTTTCTTATCAATTCCAAAGATTTTTCATCGATGATATTGCCAACAATCGCAATATTGGCTCTTGCTTGATCTTCCGCGTAAGATCTCATCTGGGACTCTGTGAGGAGTTGATTCAACTTTTCAATATACGCCTCGACGTCTTCAACCAACTCCTGGAACTTCACTTTATCTCGCATGCCCCAGTAAACCTTCCGAGCCGCGGATACTTGGCGTTTTTCCTTTATACATTCCGCCTCTATGCGGTTCGACAACTCAAGCCGCATGACCGTTGAGCGGATTGATTGCTGCATTCTAGCAATGAACTTCTCTGTTGTTCTCGTCCCGGCATCTGGTTTTGCATCATCAACCAACCCATATCGAGTTCGCAATGTCTCCGCGTCCTCAAAGAGTATCTTGATACGATCAAGAGTTTTCGTCACGAGATCGATCACGGGAAATAGGTTCGGATGGAAGGTGTTTTCTTCCAGCCCAGCGTTGCGACCCCAGGTCTCGAAACGAAACCGTTCGAGGCCAAGCTTTGTAACCAGTTCATCTGCATCCTCCGAGAAGTGAGCAGCTGCACGGAAAGTCGCCCAGGCTTTGACAGCGCCTGAGTATGATGCGAGGGCTATCGCGATGAAGCTTCCAGGATCTAACATTGCATCTGGTGGAAGAAAAAGTGCGGATGAATGGTGTGCAAATGACCAAAACGCCCACGTAGCATAGCTTGGGTTTTATGGTTTTCCAATACTCGTATAAGGGAGCTGAATGGTGGGGGTAGTGCTACTTAGCAGCTGTGTCGTATCCGGCCAATGAAATCGCTGTTTGAACGCCCGCGCATGCAACTTCTAAATATATCGGTGCGAGCGGAAGCTGAGGCTGGAGGTTCGAGTAACTCAGAGGAATAAAAGTTCTGGCACGTCCAGAGCCTTCCCAACTTTCACTCTCTCAACACTACATTCATGTAAGGCTCAAAGTTGTCCAAAGAACACACCAAAGAACGCCATGACAGAGTACCAGTTCGATTCCTCGAATTTTCTCTCTTCAGAGTCAGCAGCGGAATCTTCGTTGCCCCACTCGGATTTTCATACATCAGTAGAATCCAGGGAATCAGGCACCAGCGAGAAGGAAAATGGAAACATTGCTTCCTTCATATGCCATGTAGCCCATCTCGAGAAGAATCTAAAAGACGATGGCACCAGCATCTTTTTGAATGAAAAGATCGAAGCGGACACTTTTTCGACAAAACTTGGCGAGGGCAGTCAGTTCTCCGTCTTCCGTGCAGAATCGAAATACAAAAAGAACTGGAAAGCGTTCCAGGCGCAGAGATGGGGCGAATACATCGCGGTGAAAACAGTCAAGCCGAGGGCTAAATCAGCGTTGGTTATCCTGCCGGATTCGCACATCACAAAGCTAATATGGGAATAGCCTGGCACGCAACGACTGGAGTAGTGTACTCCTCGAAATTAGAGCGCTCTTGCATCCATTTCTGCGTTATCATCCGAATATTGTTCGGCTACTTGGCTTATACTGGTCTTCTGGGACTGGGTCAACGTCCGTATATCCTGTGCTTGCCATGGAGTATGCGGTACACGGATCTCTGAGTGCTCTCCAGGAATCTACAACACTTCGCACTCAAGTGAAACAAAAACTCTGCTACGACGTCGCTCGTGGCCTTTCAATTCTCCATGCTTGTGGGATTGTCCATGGGGATATGAAGCATGAAAATGTATTAGTTTTTGACAATCCTTATGATAAGCCAAAGGACCAACCGTATCTTGCAAAACTTGCAGATTTTGGAGGTGCGGCGATGGATACCTCGCTCAACGCTTCACAATCACTCATTTTGGGAACTTTTCCATACGACGCCCCCGAGGCTTCGAGTGTGCTCTCCGCACATGGCTTAAAGCAGACCGATGTATACTCCTTTGGCTTTTTGGTATGGAGGACATTTCTGGATGGTATCGATATGAGGGGTGAGCTAGGTTTGACTGGATATGACATTGGGCAAGCCAGGATTATCACCCAAGCACTCAAACAAGAAGATAAAGTGATTGAGCTCGCCATTCACAGTGCTACCAAATACAAACTGAAATACGACATTCACATGAGCTCTTATGAAATGATACTATACGTGCTATACAGAACCATTAGAGCGGATCCAGCAGAACGAGGTCTTCCAGAAGCGCAACTTGCGCTTCTAGGATATCCAGTGGGTGGGATCCAGGGCTGCATGACAGGGTTACAAGCAAAAAACGAAAGAGAGAACCAACAACGAGAGTTAGAAGATGATGGCATTCGAAGATGGACTATGTCTGTTGATTCAGTTGGCTTCCAACTTGGGAAGTTGGGTGATTTTTACGATGCTCAAGAAAACGTTCCAGGATACAGACCAGAACTACCGCATCCAGAGACAGGAGAGTTCTTGTTCGAACCGTTCAAGCTCAAAGGATTACTTACCTGGAGTCAACAAGAACAGATTGTGGAAGAGCTAAAAGTGGCTGCTCGGGCAAAGCATACAAATTCTGCAGTTAGGCTTCCACCGGTCAGAGCGGCATACTATTTATTTCAATCACATCTGGCAGGTTTCGGCGTTAAGTTCAATGCACAAGAAGCTTGTCACTGGCTTCATGAAACGTCTAAATGTGATGATGAAGGAGGTGTGGAGTACCTTGCTCAGGCATGGCTTTGGCGTGTGTGCAATGCCCTGGATTGCCCGCAGCCCACTACTAAAGAGTCATTATTTCTGAACATCCAACTTGGTATCTTTCGCGGACATAGGCTCTGTTTGTCTGATGCCCGTATCATAGCGGAGCGCCTTATCTTGCCGGACGATAAACAAAAATTCGAGAAAGAAGTAGTTAACTTCGGAAAACACGTGTTTCTAACGATAGCAGGAGGGGTAGGAATGCCCCACTATGCTGAGCGAAAACTTAGGAAGGACTGGAACCTCGACGACTTGCAGATCCTTGACACTCAAATTAAAGAAGAGCTTCGCG
Organism: Rutstroemia sp. NJR-2017a WRK4; assembly: GCA_002946385.1. Taxonomy (NCBI): domain Eukaryota; kingdom Fungi; phylum Ascomycota; class Leotiomycetes; order Helotiales; family Rutstroemiaceae; genus Rutstroemia; species Rutstroemia sp. NJR-2017a WRK4. Next base: position 226,902 of record NJPR01000037.1, on the reverse strand, counting down.
AAAAGTACATTAAAAGTCTGAAATCTACTCCGAGCGAGAACGATGATCCAGTTGAAGCATTGAAAGAAAGTCCCTTCAACAAATTGTTCGTGAATCACATGGGCCACGGTCTTCTCCATTATGCTGCCACTTTCGGCAAATTGGAAGCATTGAAGCACATACTCAAAACATACAAGTGTGATATTAATGTTGGAAGTGAATTTTTGCACGAGACTCCGCTTCTTTGCGCCGTTCGTAGCGTGCAATATGAATGTGCTATTTTTCTGCTCGACGCCGGAGCCACTACCGGCAAACATAGTATAGGCGTTGAGGCGCCACTTCACTGGCTGTCTGCCTTCGAACTCCAGCAGAATGAAATGGAGCCCTTAGCCAAAAGGTTATTGGATGCCGGTGCTGATATAGAAGAGCTATGTGGTACGGGTGCTCGTCGTATCAACGCTGACTGGGAAGAAGTGCTTGAGATATCAGTAACACCTCTTGCGCGTGCGGTAATCATGAGAAGCCTGCCAGCTGTACGAGTGCTTCTAAGTCTTGGTGCTAATCCACGCGTTCAAAGCAACGAAAAGAACATCGCTGCAAAATCCGCCGTTGCAGTAGCAGCCGTACTAATGTATCCTGAGATACTCGAACAAATTCTGAAATACCTGGATGAGACTCCCGGAGTAGACAAACACGTGTTTGATGAAACCTGGGCTCTTCAAGCAGCGCACAATAAGACAATAACCAAAACTGACCCCACGACTTTCCAAAGCAGGCTCGTCAGGTTAGGTTCGGAGTACAAGTCCGCCATGTTTCAAACACTGCGCATTCTCCACGAGAGATATCAGCGAACTCGAACGTGGCAAAACGCAGAATTCTCAACTACGCGACCCGGAGAACAACTTTGTACTGAGATCCGCCTGGGGAATCGAGACATTGTCGAAGCATTGTTGGAGTTGGGCCACGATCCCAATGGATCACTTGAGTTCCGACCTTTAGAGGCAGCGGTTTCCACAAATGACAGTGAGATCTTTCGCTTGCTCCTGCACTTCGGTGCGGATGTTACAAAAGGCTTCACGGTTGGCGACGGAAGGAAATACTCGTTCCTACAGCTTCTTGCATGTAGACCACAGACAACCCCTCCAGGGCTTTGGATTGCAGAGTATTTAATCAACACCAATCTACCAATTGAACCTATTGGAGATGGTTCCCCTTCAGCGTTCGCTTTGGCCGTCGAAAACCAATACTTTGACCTTGCTGATTTGCTACTAGCAAAAGGCGCGGATATCAACGTTATCTATCAGCATTCCACAAATTCTGGCTATCCGCAATCAATACTTGCGAACCTAATCGCTCAAATCACAGAAAAGTCACTAGATTCTATCAGGTATCTCGTTTCCATTCATTCCCGAGCAGAACGTACTCGTTTAAAAACTCCTCCGACCAGCATCGAGAATTCGTCAATGGATCCTTTTTCGATCTTACAAGCACAAATGGTAGATCTTTCTGTCAATGAAACTGCGAAGCTCAATCCTATCGCCATTCCTTCCGTTAAGACAACCGTTCTACATCAAATCGCGTTGTGGTACTCTGACTTTGTAAACGCCAATCTGCAAATCACCACAAGTATCATCGAAATCATCGTCAATGCATTTTCGGAACCTGAAGATATCAATCGGGTTCATCCAATCATGGGAACCCCGTTATGTATTGCTGCGATGTCCAGCAATATTGAGATGATCAACGCACTTTTACCCAGAGGTGCATCTCTCACTGAAGTCGTTGATCCGGAAGCCTGTTTCAAAGCATCCGGGTCTATATTTGGGATCAGGCACAAATCAGAATATGGCACGCCAATTTGGCTTGCACTAGCTAAATATCAAACTCTTCTTGATGAGTGGCCCGGTAAAACAACTCGGGAAAATCTTAATGCGGCTGAAAGAGTGATTAATCGTCTTTTATCTGCGAGTTCCGATGAGAGTGCCGAGGCACAGTGGAAGATCTTGCATGACCGGATGGTAGCGATGGATGATGAAGAGAAGAAGGTCATATCTGAGAGAAGTAATCTTGATGAGGACTCTTCAGTCATAGATCTGTCGGTTATGACGGAGGAAAAGCCGTCAGGGTGGAGGGAGGGAGTAGAATCGACTGAAGAGATGTCGTTGAGGACGTTTTTGAAGTTCATGAGAACAGGCAAAGGCCAGGGATGATCTCAAAACGATAACCATGACATATCTCCTACTCGCATCGGCCATTCAGCGACATCCCTGCGATTTGAGCGATTTGATGGATTTTTTACTTGTAGTTCACATCGAGTCATATCTGACTATTTAGGAGATTATTAAGATTGAAATCATGAATAATCATCTCAACCCACTTGGTGTTTTCTCCGCACTTAGAAATTACACACGTTCAGCTTGTCAAGTTGCCATACACAAGACGTGGACCAGCTCAATAACGGTTATTCTTGGGGGGGTAGCTTTTTTTGCATCTACTGCAGTCTGCATACAAACCCTTGATCGTCGGGGAATTGTTAGCTGATTATGGCACGCTCACGCTAATGCTATCACTGCTTTTGCATCATATGTATGTGACTAGTGAGTTATGATAATTGTTTGTTGGTAACAGTTTGCTGCATGCAAGGCTCTACTATATTCCAAAAATTGGTGGGGTGTTGGCTCAAGTTAGGACTGTTTGTGATCCCCTTGGATTTTCCCACTTGGAAATGATCAGGTTCTCTCTGGACCTTTTCTCATAGTATGATTTCAACTAACGCGAAAGCTCATACCGAAGTATTAATTATGGCTTTTCATAGTATCTTCGATCTCGGATACCTGTTATTATTGTTCCTTTCCACACTTCTTCTACTTACGATCTCTATTATACGAAGTCATCTAAGATCTTACTCACTTCGAAAAGGTTGTCGACCCCCGCCCTCTATCCCGCATAAAGGTCCATTTCTTGGACTTGGTATAATCTACGGTCGATTCCCAGAGACATACGAAAAGCGCTCGCGCGATACGGTGGCAAGAGATCTTTTCGCAAAATACGGTTATGTGTTTCAGTCATTTCCATATGGAGTTGCGGAGATTGTTACTGAGATTCCGGAACATGTCAAGGCTATCTACGGAACGGATTTTGAATCTTGGGGAGTGGGGCCCATAAGGTCTTTCGGGTTAAAGGCTCTGGCAGGCAGCGGTCTAATGTCCACTGACGATCCTGTTTGGAATGCACATCGTTCCGTTCAGACGTTAATCCTTGCACAAGCTGCACATCACCAAGACCGTTTCGAGCAGCACGTTGAACGGCTTCTGGCTTTGATTCCTGAAGACGGTTCCACAATTGACTTGCAGCCACTCTTTGATCGTCTGGCACTGGATTCTTCCTCGGAAATATTGTTTAGCGAGTCAAGGTGAACTCTTCTACTAGAGACTCCAGCTGCCGCCGCGGAGTTCCTGAATTCTTACAACTATGCATTACGCGGTGTGGGTATGAGGATGGCATTGCCATTTTGGGATTTTCTCTCTCGGGATCCAAAATTCTGGTCGTCGTGCAAAGATGCACAAGCCTTCGTCGGTGGGATTCTCGACAAAGTAATGGACACGGCTGCAACAGCCAGTGAAGAGCAAAAGTATTCGGTGGCGTATGGATTAGCAAGCCTAGGGCAAGATCAAGTGCAAATTAGAGACGAACTCTTGGGTCTATTCCTCCCATTCCACGATGCCATCACGCCGACTCTAACTAACATGTCCTTCAATCTGGCTCGGAGCCCTCAGATTTGGACGAAATTACACAAGGAAATCTCAAGCATTGGATCTGCAAGCATTACTCTGAAACTTGTCAAAGGCTTGAAATACTTGCATGCGGTTATCAACGAGACCATGCGACTGTATCATGGAATCAGTACAAATCAGCGCATCGCACTTCGCGACACAGTCCTCCCGACAGGAGGAGGTCCCGATAGTACCGCTCCCATCTTCGTCAAAAAGGGTGTCAAAGTTGTAATTTGGTTCGCGACAATGGCTCGACGTAAGAATCTTTGGGTTGACTATGCTGAGATATGGCGCCATGAGCGGTGGGATGGTGTGAGATCTAGACTCCTAGATCTGAGGGCATTCGCAATGGTGCGCCGATTACGGAGGATACGACTAATGCTAGCTTTCATTTAGACCCCTTTTTGCGGACCTTTTGCTCCTGCTGTTGCCACTGGAATGAGGATATAAACCAGCTGTTTTTCATGTATTTCACTTCTTCAGATAGATCAATATCAATGCATTTTCAGCTCAGAATCTCATAGATGAGGATTTCAAACCCGATCGTTGGAAAAGTTTCCGTTGGGGCTGGGCCACGAATGTGTCCAGCGAGTGACCTGGGTGTTACTCAGATTGTAATAACTACAATTAGAATCTTACAACAGTTCAAGACTATTGAAAACAGGGACCCGGTGGAGGGATTTATCGATCGTTGGAGAGTGACGACCGTGAGTAAGAACGGTGCCAAGGTCGGATTAAGTCTTTAATTTGTATATGGTTCTGACTTCCAGGATTTTGCACTGTTTCCTTCTTTATTTAATGCTATATGGATGAAAAACTGCGAGGAAAAACTAGGCTGGAAATTTTTTGCTATGGTTGCGTTTTTTCTACCTATTCAACCCACCTATAGCTTGCGAACCTACCCAGTGGGTAGGTTCAATACCTGCCGGGTCAGGGCACCCATAGCTGGGTTAGGGACTGATTTGTACCTATAGGGCGGGTTGGGGCGGGTAACCCAACCCATTTAGCTGTCACAGATCTATTTAGGGTATATACCACCCCTAATTAGGTTGGCAGACAGTAGGAAAACCCACCTATAGGTACCTATAAGTCGGTTAGAGATAGCAATTACCCACCTATAGGTACCCAGTTCGCAGCCTAGCTCCAACCCGGTGGGTAGATTCGTAGACCAGAAAAAACTGTAGTGGTAACTTTTGAAACACTCTTCTTTCGGCGGAATAATGTCAGAACTATGCCAGAACTAGAAAGCAAAGGTTTTTGGCCACCACTTTGGGTCTTGAGATGAGAAAGCCTCATTCATGAGTGAAGTGTTCTTGATATCAAAGCATAAACCTGTTTTGAAAGTAACTTAATCAACAACATAGAATCTCCATACGACCAATGGTTTCCTCTTGAGCTTGCCGTTAAGTAAGAAATGAAGTGCCACCGAACGCTTGGGAGGTTGAATACACGGGCGTGACGGGGTAGCTTCCCTGTCCGCTTTCAAAGTTCATCAACCCATTTCGGCTGACCGAAGAAAGCTCTCACTGACTTAAGATGACCTTAAAATATTTCGAGAACTGGACCTGTGTACACTTTTCTAGCCCAAACCAGATAATAGAGTACAGAAAAAATGACAACTGAGCCCATCATCAATGAACTGAAGTTCATGAACTGAGCATTTGGGTCGACAACGGTCGGCCAGAAGCTGAAGAACAGAATGACCAACATGAAAGCACAGCCAAACGCGTTCACAATGGTACCAAAGGGCTCCTGAATCTTCCAACGTCCCCAACTTAATCGTTCCGTATTTGGAACATTTGTGAGAGCCTCGGAGTCAGGATCGTAGGGATCTATAGATCCAGTAACTCGGCGGTAAAGAAGAAGACCGTTTCCAATTAGATAGGATATGAAGAGACTGCTCACGGTGAGTGAAAGGACATCGTTGAAAGCAACAGATGAGCCAAGAATGATTAACGCCAATAAACAGGATATGGCTGTGGTGAGGCCAATTGAGATGAGAGGAATCGAGGTGCTGCGATCTACCTATTGTGAGATGTTAGTACGATTATACTTGCATTTGATAGTTAGTTGAGGGAGATAAAGTTACCTTGCTCAGGTACTTCCAGAATGGCAGACCACGGTCTCGAGCAAATGACCATGTCATCCTTGAAGTCGAAGCGACGAAAGAAATGAGGGCACAGATTGTTAAAATTGTGACTATGGCGGCCATAGCGGTTGCACCACCATTTGATTGCACAGCTTGATGGAATATTGCCATGAATGCATAAGGGGCTGCTAGAACGGTATCCACATCACCAAGACAGAAAAGAGCTGCGATAAGCATGCCAAATCCGAGAATCCCATTTAAGGCAATGCTGAAAATCATCGCCTGTGGAACTACAACCGTCGCATTATGGATCTCTTCAGACATCTATGTTATCGATGGTTAGTATCTCCTTTATCTCCTCGCTTTCTTTTGCAATGGGGTTTGTTTGTTGAGGCCTACATGAACGGCGCTATCAGCTCCTGAGAAACATTAGAATAACGGTGGCATTTCATTGGTGTGTTGAGCACGTACCAAGAAAACAGAACACTGGTCCAAGCATGCCAACTAATGTTGATAGACCTTGGGTTGCAAAGCCCCCGCCATTGACGAATACAGTGAAGACGTCATGAGCGCTGGTATGAGGAGCCATATAGACCAAAGGAATAAGAATCCCAAAAAACCCCAAGACGTGAATAATTAACATGAGACCCTCAATTTTGGGCAAAGCTCGACTGATGACAGTGTTAATGAATACACTGAAGAGAATGAAGGCATAAAACAGGAGCAGAATTTGCCATGGCTTGGCGGCGTATTGTGGGTGATTCAAACCAATGAGACCTGTAACAAGACTTCCAGCAAGGAAACCCCCCGAAGCGACAGCTGCTTGCCAGCCAATAACGGTAGTCCATCCTAGTCTAGTTAGTATATAACCTCCGGCAAACAGATTGGAGTTTGCAATGCAGACCTATTAGGTAGCTCAAGAATCTTTGACATGAAGGAGGAGCAAGCATAGAAACCCAGTGGTACTGTCCTCCAGAAGTTGGGGCCCTAAGATTTTCTTCAATCAGGTAAACTGTTGTCATCCCCACAGAACCTTCCTGTGCCACCTCTACTCACATTGACGCCAATTCTCCCATGGTTGCAAATACAGCGAGAGTACCAAGCCAGACGATGAGGTAAGCATATACTGAGCCAGCATAGCCTCCGTTACTGAAATTGCTGCCTAATAACCTATAGATAATCAGCGGAGCCCGTTGCTGCTTGTCAGTAAATTTAAAACTCACAGTAATACCCCTTCCCACGTTACCATAACAGTGCAGCTGAAGCCGAGCATTGACATAAACCCAAAGTTCCGCTACGTAACTCACAAAGTCAGCTCCAAAAATAAGGTGGTAGTAGCCTGTCAACTCGAAAATCTCAACTTGAGACATGATATCAAAATTTGAAGTGGTTTCGATAGGATGTCTGCGAGACCAGAAAGACGTGCCTTGAGAACTGGCTTTTTTCCCAGGCGTGCCAGTACTTGATCGTCAGCTGTGAGCAGCTGGCCAGCACCAGTTGGCCCAACTTCGATGCTGGATGGCTCGTTCGTTTCTTTCATTTCAAACTCGCTACTGGTCAGTATTGGGATTCAACCTTCGGAATTGACCTCTGGTAAAGAATACAGGTCGAATTGAGATCGGGAGGAAAGAATGTGCGCGTGGGTGAAACAGAGGGAAAGAGAGAGTGTGTGTAGCTTCGTATGTGCGGGGAAATGGAGAGAGGGGAAAGAGAGTTAACACGAGGTCAAGTCGAATCAAGGGAAATTACAATTGGTTACACCTATTGCTAGATTCATACGCTTTCTCCTTCCAGAAGCGTTGTCGCTCTGCAAGGAATTCCGAGTTGAGCCGACCGAGCCACTCCATATTGTGAGATTCTGAGCTGAAAATGCATTGATATTGATCTATCTGAAGAAGTGAAATACATGAAAAACAGCTGGTTTATATCCTCATTTCAGTGGCAAAAAGATCAGCAAGAAGGGGTCCAAATGGAATCTAGCATTAGTCGATCCTCCGTAATCGGCGTACCAGTGCGAATGCCCTCAGATCTAGGAGGTTAGATCTCACATACCCCCTTCAGCTTGGATCCCTTGGATCCTAAGATGACAAATTAGCAAGGTCTTCAGTGATATCGATTAGGTTCAACTGCTGGATAAACGCCGTATACTTTTGAGGAGGCAGGAGCTTCGTAAATCCATCTGCCACCATATCGGCGGTTGCGATCCAATCGATTTTTATTCGTTTCTCTTGTACTTCCTATCGTAGCTAGTAAGAATGCATATCTACGTGCTTCAATTTAGTAGTCAATCTAGGTGTATCCATAGCTAGTAATCGAATGGTTTGTTGATTATCGCAAAGGATGGCTATATCGGATTCAAGGTCGTAGTTTATATTCTGGAACAGTCTTTTCCACTATATAAACTCCTTAGCAGTTGCGGACAAAGCTAGAAGCTCAGCTTCTGTACTAGAAGTGGTTACTGTTCGCTACTTTGTAGCTTTATAATAGATCATACCTCCATAGAGCTGAAAGCAGAATCCATTTGAGCTAAACCTCGTTGTCGCATCGTCGCTAAATACTGCATCGCTCGCGGCCATGAAGATCTTCTTTGAGCTTATATTGCTGTCGTATATTATTGCCAGGTTCTTTGTCGAAATGAGGTATTTAAGGCAATGGTTCGCAGCGTCGATATAGGTCAAAGAAGGGTTTTGTTGGAACTTAGCCAGCTTAGAAATGGCTTTCGCAATATCAGGTCGACTTATGATAGCGGCGTAAGTAAGGTATCCAACTCGATATTGGTATGCTTTTATTTGCGACTCCGTAGCTGTCGCTTCATTTCTGGTCAGCTCTTGCAATGGCAGTGGCGTTTTAATGTAATTTGAGGCTTCGATCTTGAACCGTTCTTGGATTTTATCAATATAGGAGTCTTGGATCAAGAAGAGCTTTCGTTCGTTCCTTTTTCGAATGATGCGGATTCCTAGAAAATGGTTGATTTCGCCTATCGCTCTTATTTCGAAGCGTTGCATGAGCTTGTACTCAAATTCGTCCATTCTTTCTTTGTGCTTTGGATGATATACGACGGTGATATCGTCGACGTAAAAAAGAAGTGTTAGCTATTTATTTGTAAAAAGGCAGTTAACACCTGGGACTTACGATACGCCTAGTTCTTCAAGAACTGACATAAGCAGCGAATACTATAAATTTGGTGAGATCTTGAGGCTATAAAGCGCTCTATACACCATAAGAACAAGTCCATCTTTGTTGAACCCTGGCGGTGCTTTGCAGCAAATGGGTGGGCGCAAGATCGTATTGACGAACGTATTAATGGCGTCGTATTGCCGTATATCGAGGTCGAATACAGTGACTATGGCCATGATAGCTCGAAAGGTTTATGTAGCTAATATTACCGCATAGGTGTCGTCGTCGGTTTGCTACAAATCGCCTCTCATACAGAGACGCATTTTAAAGGAATCAAGAAACCTATCAGTGTCAAATTTGTACTTTGGAACCCATTTCAATAGAAGTGGGATTGTACTGTTACTTGGCGGCTTTATATACTCAAACGTTCCCTTTCTCATCAACGTGTTGACCTCTTTCTCTGCTACTTTAAGCCATTCTGAAGCATATGGATGTCGTATAGCTTCCGTCCAGTTCTGAGGTTCTCTTGGAAGCTGATCGTGATGGATTCTTTTGTCTCTTGTAGCCAAAAAAGAGCTGAACATATAGTGTAAAACGGAGTACGCACTACATATACGACGGCCATCTGCTATAATATTGGTGGTGTCAATTTCACTACTGATCTCTATAGCTCTTGGAGCAGTATTGATATTCGTAGATCCTTCATTAATAGGTATTGTTGTAAGAATAGAGGTTCCGGTATCAGAATTGCTCGAAAGTTGTGAATTCTCAGGTATTGGAAGCTGATCATACTCCGGTTCGGTTATTTTAGGTTGTGGATCATATGACCTTCCTACATTCTCATTGGCTAAATCTTCCTGATCTTTGCCCTCTTCTGAGCTCTCATTGGCTGAATCTTCGCTTATGTCCTCTAGCGTGGAATCGGATTCTTCTTCCTCATGAGAATGCTCCGCAGATGACACTTCCACTACTATTATATCAAAAACCTCATCATCTAGCTGATCAACAATGTTCAGCGACGACAATGTCTCAATCTGGTAGATAACTGTGTTCAAGCCATCTTTAATCATTATGGCTAAGTCCACATCTTCTATACTATACTTTAGCTTTTTATTAAACGTAACATCGCAGGTTCTGATTACTTTTTCCAGGCTTGGGATCCAAATCCTGAAAATATTTGTCGAATCATAGCCAATAAGGTATCCAATATGAGCTCGAGTAGCTAGTTTATCAAGCTGTGGTATGTTCTTATTGAGCGTATATACTCTACACCTATATGGTTGAAGGTGTGCTAATAATGACTTCATGCCATTAACCAGTTCGAATGGAGTTCGCTATCCAAGATGCTGAGCTGGTGTTCTATTGCCTAAATAAGCTGCTGCTTTCGCAATTTCTGGCTATAAGTTTTGTAGCAGATTTGCCTCCAATCTCATTGCTCTCATACGGATTATGAGTTGCTTTCCAGCGACCTCTGCAGCGCCGTTTTGTGCTTGAGTCTGCGGTGCTGTTCACTACTCTTTAATCCCTTTTTTCGCATAATAGCTAATAAACTCTCGTTATAGGTTAGTATCGTTGTCGAGCGTCACAAAGCGGATTTTGGAGCCGTAATACTGCTCAATAAATGCCGTCATTCGTACAAATAAAGGGAATGCTTCTCGTGCTGTTGTATAGGTTTCGACGACGTCGTAGCCTGTATTGAGGCAACGAATATAAGAAAGGTATTGATGGCTATTGTAGCCTTCACGAAGGTAAATCATATCCCATACGATCTCGTCGAAGGGCTTGCCGTTGCGATGGTGATCTTTTAAAGCAGATCTTGAGATCTGTTGATACGATTTTGCTATTATGCAATATTCGCAGTCGGTTGAGTCAGGTGCCTTTTCTTTTGTTGGTTTTAATTTGATTCCGTTAGTTGATTCAAAGACTCTTTGGGTCGCTTCAGGACTAGGATACCCCAAAATCTGGTATATTTCGGTTATTAACACTTTATTTATTTTGGGTTCTGATTTGCTAGTTGCAAATGCAGCCAAACTTTTGGAAAGGCTTATAACCCAATGTTGGCCTACCTGATACAGGTTGCAAAAGGGTTTATCATCAGTGCTTTCGAGCTGCCATGGGCGACGAGTGTTCCAGTGGATACCGCCGTTGTTCAGCAGCGACAGCGACACTATGTTGGTTATAAAACCTTGAATTAGTACTACGTTACACAGCTCAATTTGTACAACCCCTTCCTCAGTCTCTACGTCAATCAGGCATCTTCTATACGCTTCTACAGCGTAAATTGTCTTGCCGGCAGTAATTTCGCTACTACACGCTGGATATATCTAGGTGAAATTCGCTTTATTATTACAAATATGTATATCACTGCTGCTATCTACGATCCAGCAGTGTTTTAGCTTATAATCGTTTAGAGATTGAGCTGTACTTGTTGCGAACGAGCCTAATATCTTCTTCTCATCGCTTTTTGTTGATATTGTCGCTCCCCCATTTGCATCAGATCTGACTTCTTGTTGAATACGCTTCTATTCTTTTGCATAGGTCTTTTCGAGGAGCTTCTTGAATTCTGGATCCTCTTCTGCCTTTTTAACAAGATTGCGATTCGCATTGTGATTAGCTCTCCATCCTTCAGGTCTTTTCTCAGGATTGAGCTGCTAGCAGTTCTCGAGTTTATACGTTATACCGTATTGGTAGCGAGGTAAGGAGCGATTTCTGCTGCTTGATACTCTTGATCCGTCTTCTCGCTGACCCTTAAATACAACGTTTGCCGAATGTGATTGTGTTGTTTGCGTTGCTTCTTGTAACCGTAGATGCTGACAGTAATCCTCAATGACTTCAGCAAGCGACGGGAGCGTTTCGCTATCTTTCGTGGTTTTATTGAGCTGAAGCTCATATACGCTTGCCTATGCAGGTGCTATTTGAGCGATGGTAATTAGAAAGTCATATTGTAGTGCATCACCACTGACCTCTGCCATGCTCAAATTAGTGCATTCTTTGAAGGTATCCTCCCAGTCCTGGATCCATTTCTCAACGGATTGATCACTATTGAAGTGCTTCAAGCGAGCATACTGATATGAGAGCTCGATTTTTCGAAGCCGATCTGATGGTGCTAATCGTGCCTTGAGGGCAGTGAGCTTTTGCTATAGGGTCCTTTTATCTGCGATATACATTTTATTGCGTTGCGAGACACTGTTCTCAATATAGTTATAAATAGATTGGATCATTGCGGATTTAGTATTGTAGATAACAAGGTGGTGCGTTTTATAGAGCTCTTGATCTGCTTTCCAGGCTTCTTTCTGATTAGTATCCAAATCGCTGAGCATTGTTGCCCCAGCCTTGTAGCATGAGTATGATGGTGGATTCGGGATGTATAGTTCTGGAGGTTCAATCTTTGTATTTGGGTTGATATACAGCCAGACGTCAAATTGACGTTGTGCAAGTGATTTTATGTTCGTGATCCATAGTATCCAGTCTCCTAGGGCGTCTAAGAACGTTTTTGCGACGTTGGTGGAACTCTCCTGGGCCATTTTTGAAGAATATATAGCGACGGTGAGGTTGATTCGGGCTGGATTTGCGATGGGTGCGAACGGAGATAGAAGTGCTTGAATTATGCGGAATGTAGTTAACAAGGGCTTATAACTGTGAGATTCTGAGCTGAAAATACATTGATATTGATCTATCTGAAGAAGTGAAATATATGAAAAACAGCTGGTTTATATCCTCATTTCAGTGGCAAAAAGATCAGCAAGAAGGGGTCCAAATGGAATCTAGCATTAGTCGATCCTCCGTAATCAGCGCACCAGTGCGAATGCCCTCAGATCTAGGAGGTTAGATCTCACACATATCATTCCAGACTCTCGAAAATTTGGGCTAGTAGAGTTCCGACAGTTTGGTTCACCCGACGATTGAAATACTGACTCTGAATGCACCGCATCAATTAATCTTCACAATCCCGCATCAAGTTACATTGCGTCCGTCTAAGGCAATGTGTCCGCACAATGTGTCCGCACTTGGCTGCAACCCCGTTACCGCCCATGACGAAAAAATCCCCACCCCAAAACACTTCCCACCCACCATCTAAAGTATTTCTTTTATTGCAAGACATTTTCATATAATTCAAGTTTTGAGAGGAGTCAGTTCTAGTTATTAGATAATTATACAGCTACTTCTGGAGACTTTTACAGTTACTAGATATATAAGATATTGCTAACAAGGTCGACAGGAGGTCTTTTACCATCGCTTACCTGTCAAACGAAGTCTCATGAAGGAGAGAGTGGATACGGAAGACAGGAAAGGAAACGATCCGACATGCATTAATCTGTGTGCCGTATTGGATTGCATGCGTGCGGGGCCATATTGACAACAGTTGGATTACTACAATCGGCGGCCTTAAGATGCCTCCTACGGAAAGCTTTGCAGAAAGGCCGACGATAAGCTGATATGATCTATATTGACTTGGCTGGTTAGCTTTCTCATAGCAAAAACCTCATTCAAGGATTCAGGATGGCTCTACGATGACTAACTTGCTTCGATAGTATTACTACTTCTCGATAAACAGCCTATATATTAATTATTTGGTGTGATTTGCACACCCGGATCTGGAATGAGCGAAATAGCGCAACCATGTGCATTCTTGACAATCAACTTCCAATCGCCCATCCGCTTCCTATCATCACGCTTTCAATCGCGGAGAACTCTTGCACCATCCTAGCAACAATATAGCCGGATTCGATGAGTGATTTCTGCAGCAAATTCTGCTGGCCCATGTAAATGCGCGGTCCAGCACCAAATGGAATATATGCCCCTGAATCAGGCTGCGAGCCTCTATCCAAAAGTTCCGGTACAAAATCTGCAGCACTTGCCCCCTGTATAGTGGTGTCACGATGTAGAGCGTAGGAAGAGGTGCTAAATATCGTACCATTAGGGACATAGATGGAAGACTTGCCATCTGGTCCTAGGCAAAATCGTAGACTTTAGAGAGGTTCGATTGATATTCAGTAGAACAGGATAGAATCGAAGAGTTGCAGCGTAAGAGTGGCTCAGAGATGTAAGACCATTGAAACAGCGGAAGAAATAGTACCAAGAGGTATATACAGGACTCATACTACAAAATTGAACAAGTTCGCCATCTTGACAATAATAAGTTCACTCAGACTATGAGATAAGAATAACGTATGGTTCGATAAGTCTTTTGAGATAAATAATACTTTTAAATATAGTAGCTAGGTAGCACGAAGATGCGTATGCCGTTGGGAGGTCGTTGTATTATGAATCACGATCATGTTACCCGTTGGTGTCACCGTGTTTATTTATTTACCAGTCCAAACTCCTGAAGACTGAGGTCGCCCATTAATGCTTTAGCATGCTTTAAATTTATTCTAGGGGTCTTGAATCTTGGAAGATTAACCGCTTGGTGAAGGCTATCTGCTTGGGATCTTACGCGGTGGTTTTGTAAATTATTTGTTTTCGCTTGACCCGAGGGAATGGTTCAGTGTGCCACACTAAATGTGAGCAAAGTAGATTCTCCTGCAATTGACCAAGCCGGCCGAGGTGGATGGCCTCGCAAAAAGATCTCGGCGCAGTAGCGTGTTGGACTTCTGTTGGACCTGTGTGAGTGTGATACAACCAGATACAACCACGTGTTCATCATGTACCTCGTAAACGCGGAAAGATAACCGGAACCATGGTTGGTTTACCAAAGAAAGGTGAGTCTCTCCTTTTGCCATTCGAACCATTCCAATCATCGTGTTGAAGGAAAGGAGCATCGCAGTTGTTCCCAAACCCACAGATAGATCGAAATTTTAAAACGATATTGACAAGAGCGCTGCGTATGAAGGCGATGGAGGAGCGTTATATGAGAACGTATTTAGATCAGCCAGGCGCGGATCTTGGTTTATTCCATGGACCACTGAGCCATAATGAGAGTATCAGACATCCTGCATACCTATTATCTATGAACGAGAGAGTAAGATCCTGCAATGTTGATAAGAGAGTTCCTACCAATTGCTTGCGAATCTTCATACCCTATCGCCTCCTGTGAAGATTGTCAGAATTTCAACACCCCCTTCACTGCTTTGAACCGCGCTACTCAACACGGAGATGATTCCCAAATCGAAAGAGTTGCATACGACGTGGAGTCATTCATGCAACAAGCTGCGGACAAAGTATAGCTTATTACTAGTAAGATCTCACTGCTGACATGTTGAAGAAATCGGCAAATGAATATAAAAAGCAGAAGAGTTGAAGTGCTCGTACTGCAGCGCTGTCGCCGCATCTTGCTTTCATCTTCGTACAACCATGTCTTTCACTCTCCACGAAGTCAGTAACGACGCTGAATTTGAAAATATAATTGCTGTGGCACATGCGGGTTACAGCAAACCCTTCAATGGAATGTGGGAAATTTTGAAAGGACCGTCAATAGAACAGTCTGTTGATGAGTGCGCGAGTCGCTACGCACTTTGGCATCGTTCAGATCCCACAAGCCGTTGGATTTATGTCAGCGACACGACTGGAAAAGTGCTCGGCGGAATGCAGTGGAATATTCATGAGAAAAATCCATACGAGCGGGGAGCACTCAAATTGCCGGCATATTGGTGGCCCGAAGGTAAGAAACGAAAGATGCTTCGCTAGCATCAACGCTGATTGATGCACACAGGAGACATGAAGACGCTCTCAGACATAGTTCTGGACAATTTCTTTAAAGGCAGACTGGGACGCATGAGCAAGCCACACTTCCGTGGGTTTCCTATGATATAAATCATTCGGGTATTGATATGCTAATATGTTGTCGCAATTAGTCATTAGCTATTGCTTCGTCCAGAACAGCGTCATCGAGGGGTTGCAAGCATGATGATGAGGTGGGGCCTCCAAAAAGCGGACGCGCAAGGCCTCGACACGTTCGTTGAATCGACCGAAGACGGGCGCGGGCTATACGAGGCTTTTGATTTCGTTGTCATAGATAAGCTTTTCTTGGATGCTGAGATATCGGCTCCCAGCGAGGAATATTCTAAGTTGAGGAACAAACTGTTGCCACTTAATGGCTATGTCATGGTTCGAAAACAAGGAGGCCAAAAGGAGAAGGCGGAATAGATTCACACTCCATGAACGCGTGAATGATTTCGATAAAAATGAATGGACAATTAATGTTACATTCATTTCTAAAACACGGGCAGGCAAGGATGTGATGTTACTGTACCCTAATGTTACTCTAGCTAGGTTTCCCCGCCAATTCCCCGCCCGCCAATCGCAGCACCCACAACGACAGCCATGCAGCTGGGGCAAAGAGTGGGATAAATGCTACTGTGTGCATTCGCCATCAGGCCCATCACCGACTTTCACCAGCATAACCTTAACATGCATGCTACCTCTGAGAACATCTCTGGGACATGATTGATGCCAAACGCTAAAATTAGGGTTATTTCCGAACAACCAACCTCGATGAGGAAATAACCGAAGACATGCCGTGGCGCGTGGTGCCTTGCAGATACTGATGCCAGTCTCTGAGCATGTATGATAGGCAGCGTATACTTCGGTATAACCATAGGGTGAGAAGTATCACCTTGTCGTCAAGTATGGAAGGAAAAACACTGCCGCCAAACAGCGATAATGTTGGCTTTTCGAAAGTTGGAGTCAGATATGATCTAGGGAGAGGAATCAAAGATATCGAAGCTATCCCAACATCTTAAGCTGGGAGGTGATATGAACCGGAACATACAAGGAGCTATGGGACGTCAGAGCGACTTCGACGGATGAGGACCCCGAGAATCCGCTCAACGCACGTTTCAGCGTAGCCGCTGTGGTCAACATAAGATGCTCCTGCCTCGCACATACCTGAGCTCCGCGACCACTACGGTACTACCATTATCTAGTGGATACCAACATGCAAGTCAGGAATCTTTATTTTGATACTGTATCTGGGGTGGGACCGCCGTTCGGGTGCCGGCCGGCCACTATCATTCGTGCACCCTGTTGCTCCGCAAATATTGGACGACCCTTCTTCGGATAGTTCTCTTAATCGAACACTCCCTGTGTCGGTGGGAGCTAGAAGAAGTCGCTTCAACCTCAGCCTCCCCCCCCCTTCTCGAGATATCCATTCCTCTCGGAGAAATTCTATCAGTGGACGGCAAAACATGATTTTCAAATCCGCATACGTGTGCTGATGATGCCCAGTAGGCTGTTGGGCCGTCCACTATTGCTCCGCTCTAGGAAACTTACGGCCTATTCCTGTATTTCCGCAACAGAATATACTTTCGTATTGTTGTCAGTAGGGAGCGTGCCCAGCACCAACTATTGCTGTCGTTGCTGTCGTTCTCAACCCTAGCACCGTCGGCGGTGTACATATCCGGTGGAGCAACGAGGACGTGGCATGGCAGTCCTAGGTCACGGTCCATGGATAGGGGCAGTGAGAGGGCTCATTGTCGGCAGCTACATGAACAATCACGTTGGACTTTCGGGCTTGGACCGATTCTTTGTGAATTTCGTGGAATTCCAATCCTGGTATTCTTGCAGGAGACTTTCAACGTTCGCATTCTACAGGACAAGGGAAAGTAGATTCGGAAACAGACAGGTGATGGTAGTATGCATGCCAAGTATGAGCCACAACATGCGGGGAAGATGTTGTAAGATGCTTTCACTGGGCCATTGGAAAAGCTTGTCTTCTTACTTGCATTAATTCTACTTTCCACACATGTAGCCATCTTATAAGGCTATATGTTCTGATCACGACTACACTTACAGTAGTATTCTAAGGCGTATGTCATCTCGGGACGGGCCTCTGGCTTACTTTTTCTCGGGTTTAGTACTGTATTTCCGGCTGACTGTCAGCAGTCTGCATTGATCCAAGGTCCTGACTATTCTACAGGTACTGATAGGTACAGTATTGGGTTCTTGTTCGGAGTAATGTTATGCCACTTCACTTCACATTAACCTCTGGGTTGACCGCAAATCTGCCGTGGATCAGTATCAGCCGGAGAAAGATTACTACCAGTAGCTTCCGGGGGCTATCGTGAATCACATTCTTGTAACGATTTAACCGTTTGCATTGCACATCGACGGCTTCGATGGTTGCCGGAGAATGCTAATACTGCTTGCACAGTGGATTGTACCAATTATCGCAATGGGTGTCCCTGGCATGGGCCATTGCGACGATAATCCCAGTATCGAGCTACTTGGCTGATGCTTATAGCATCTCCTCTGCCAACACGATAGCAGCAAGTATTGCTGCGCATACATCTTACATATCTCTAGAGCAGCATATGCACTGGCGAGGCCCCCACTATATAACTATCTAGGTCTGGCATGCGGCAACCCCGTATTGGGGCTTATCGCGTTAGCATGTGTACGGTACGAGGTAGCACTGCCGTTGATTATGTGCCGTAGCCTTACTCTATGGCGAAAGGCAAACGTTAAGCTGCTTGGACAACGGAGCGATAGAGTTTTGAAGTTCGAGTTGGTGCCCGGAGCCCGGTGCCCCGTGCACGTGAAATACGGCGTGATTGCTGCCGCTCACCTAACTGGCGGAGTAGTTCAAATATAGTTCAGATACTTGTTCGTTTTTGTTCAAACTCCCCTTCTTAGTGCGCAAACTACGCACTCTATAGAGTTTAGGAGGAGGAGCATGAGACGAATTGAGGTTCAAAGGGTTCAGATGGGGTCCCTCACCGGAAGAAGCGGAGAAGTAAATGCACTCGGCCTAGTTGTGGAGTTGATATTTACATAACTTCGCAATAAGGTTCTTCATCCCACCCCTCGATCTTTATGCGGATTTCTAGATCCAAGGCATTTTGATGTTATGTGTCTTTCGTGGACTCCGGCTGACTTGGTGGAGTATTTGTCAAAACCCCACGATAGGGTTACAGCACTATCACAGACCAAGCTTTCCATCACTCGTAATCTATATCCCAATGAAGGATTATGAATCGAACTCCATTGGGACTCTAGTTACTGTACACTATACAGTACAGGCATTCAAGAAAAACACAGTACAGTAAGATAGGGTTACATGTATCGGGCAACGGGGTGGGTTATATCGGCAGCTACTGGCCATAGTTTGCCACGCGGCCCCCCGTAGTTATTCAGTATATCAAACGGAAACCTTACCAAATTACAGCGAGAATTACAAAATTGCAAAAAGCTACTTCTAAAAGAATCCTCAGCTTTTGCGATTGAATTACTGAAATATTTTTCTATAATTTACTTACGAATACCAGGTAACCTTATCTGACACCTTTAAGATATTTAATGTCTCAAAGTTTAGAATTCCGTTGATATAAAGTACAATTGCGGTTGGTATGCTGCGACCAGCGGGGCCGTGTGGCTGCTTACTCTACATCACTGAAAATCGGGTGGGATCGTTCCAGATGTAAGCCAGCAACTCCGATCGTATGTATATATAGCGTCGTATTTCAATTCATGAAGCCTCAGACATATATGAAGTAGATAGCCAAGTGATCAGTCTTGACACTGCTTACTTTAACTTTTAAGAGCCGCGCCTTATCACAAACACAAGAATATTCTTCAGCCGTGTTTTCTTCTCGAACTCTTTGTACCAGTATATCAAATATCAACATTATCAACTTCATCATCTCTATAGAGGTCGGGATGCCCAACTATGATAAGCAAGTACGTAGAGACCTCCGCGCCGCTGTCTTGTTTACTATGACAGAGCTGACTAAATATAGGACAAGAACGAATACTCCACATCCGACCAGGTTCGTGAACAATCCTTCAAGTAGCGCTCGTCAATGGGAGTTTTGTGGATTCAGCAACTCCTACTTCCCCTTATTTGAGAAAAATGCCTGAAAGCTTTCATGCACTTCCTTGTTGTCTCAAGAAAACAATTGTTAATCCTTATCATGTTGTAGGCATGCACACGTTGCCGCGAACGGAAAATAAAATGCGGCAGAGAACGTCCAAAGTGCAGTAATTGCGAGCGGGATGACACTGTAACATGTGTCTATCAGAATCCTACGAAGAGAATCAACCATCTCAAATCACTGTCAGTTCCGTGGCTGCTGTTGTAAGGAAATCAACGCTGACCCGAGCTCAGTTTCGAGAGTGTTAGTGGTGTTCAGGATCGCCTTGCCACCATAGAAGCTCACCTTGATCGCCTTACTATCAGCATTTCTCGAAATATAGATCGAGAAGAATCATACAAAAGTGACTCATCACACCATGGATCAACGAATGGCGAAAAACCCAGGCTTGAAGATAATGATGATAGCCCAGTGGACTCTCCTTCGCTTTCAGATCATACTATCCCCATGGATACGGTCCAAGAACAAAACGGCCGGCCTGATTATTCTGACGAACCATGCTCACTTTTAGACCTTTGCAATAAATTCCGGTCTAAAGCATTGGCTTCGAGTACTACATCGGAGTCGTATTTGCCACTCCAAAATGCTCTCCAGACCTTGTGTGATACCGCAGGTGCGGTGGAGCCCTTTCCCCCGTTTAGCGACCACTCTCAGATCACGCTATTACCCAAGCAACAAGCCATTGCAGCTGTTGACCACTTCTTCCAACACCTCGACTGCACGACTGACATATTCGTCCAAAGTGATCTTCTGGCGAATCTAGAGCGTGTGTATTCAAGACCTATGGGGCCTGGTGATGATGTGTGGGCTATCTGTTTTAAGGTTATTACCTTACTTGTTTTGGGAATGGAGATATCAGCTCAAAGAACCAACGCCCTTTTTGGCGATTTTGCTCGCTCATTTCTCCCGAGTCGAGCCGCTTTGGTCAACTCACGCCTGTTGACGACACCCAGGCTCATTAATGTTCAAACTTTAATTCTACTTGTAGGTACGGCCTTGCCACTTTGGTGTTATTAATATGGAAGCCTTTGCTGACCATGTCTTTACCTCCGTAGAGTGTCGCAGCGCAACAATTTGACCCCCCTGGATGGGCGGAGTTTATCTTCACTTACGCTTGCATGCTCGCACGAAGCATGGGTCTTCATCACGCTCAGTTGTTTCCTTCTCAGGACAGCACAAATGAGACTTTGGAACAAGCAAAGGTTTTACGTTCGCTTTACTCCCGAGATAAAAGCCTCTGCATGACACGCGGATCTGTCTCCTGGCTTCCGAGTTACGATTGTGAGATTATTTGCCAGCTCAATGCAGGTATCGACCTTCAGGCACCTTATCTCAATCAATGTCAGCTGGCCATGATTCAGGAGGAAGTTTACCGTTTCGCTCATGCTGTCTCGAAACCTCGCCGACCTACAGGAGCCGGACTCGCCGCGCCAAAATCTAAAGCTAAGAAGACCTTGCAGCTTATTGAGCAGCAAATGGATCAATATGTGCGTAAATTTGCGGTCTTTCAGGCTCCTGATGCATATAATGGTTGCGCCAGTCGTGCTATCGCAACGTTAGAGTTCCTTACAACTCGCATTTTAGCCTTCAAGCACAGCAATGAACAACGGCATGCCGATCAAGTTCGCTCTGATGCAAAGATGAGCTGCATGTTGCTACTTATAGCCCAAGGTTCCCAAGACCTACAAGTTTGGTCAGACTTCAAGTCCATGATAGAAAACACAGCCTCATCTTCAAAGGTAATCGAAGATCCTATACTTCACGCCAGCGCATCCCCTGTACCTTTTGCCAGTGTACTGGATGCATTTTCCATTCCTGCGTTTTTCATCTTGCTGTCTGAGATTGTTCAGCAGAAAGACGACCACTCAAGATCCGGGAATGACACTCTTAACCTCTTAAGAAAAGTATCTACTTGTTACAGCAACAGCACAGAGCGCATGCAATCGAACAGCTACCATCGCAAACTGGCATGGGTTTTCGATCAAATACTTATGATAATGGAGCTTATCCAAAATCCTCTACAGCATCATTCTATTTCCACACCTCCTCAACTTCTCGCTGCCCCCGTAGCACAAATGAGCTCTGCATCTCATATGTCCCCAACACAGGCTATCGACTTCTTCAATGCGTTAAATTCTCCCGGCGAAAGCCTATCAAACTTTCCCTTCTCCCCACCCGTCACCAGTGCCTCGTTCATTTGGGACAACTGGTCCCTACCGTCAGGTTCGATAGGAGGACCAAACACACCATATACGTCCTCAAATTCGCTGGATATGTCTGAGTCGACTGGATCAGACCTCCTAGCCGAATCGTCGACACGAAAGCGATCACGAACTCAGGAAGACCCAGAAGCTCTCGAGAAAATGCGAAACCTACAAAATTTGATGTCTGAGACTTTAATGTCTCATGATATGCAGTTTGATTTCCAGTCATAGAGCAAGTTAGGAAGTCTTGAGATATTCTTCTTAGACTCGAAACATTTCAATCATATACCTTACGAGGGCCTGTATAAGTTTTACCGAAGCATAAACACCACACGCTCCACGAATTCAAGAGTGGCACATTTACGCGGAGCATTTTCACCATGTTTTTCATTTGTCACTTATGGGAAGGAGTTTGGGGTCTAAGGAACGAGTTAAGACTCACTGGGATATAGATGATCAAATGGTTTACGCTATTAGGCGCTCCAAGACGGCTAGATACTATGTATGATACTTGATGGAGATAGACCATGATGGAGAAAAGACTTTTGGTATATATTTAAGATTTCAATTATGAACATATTTTGACTTGGAGTCGTGCCATACTACCCCAATAACACCCAAATGACACGCGATTAACTTATCCATAAGCATCCTGAGTGTATTTAAGCTTAACCCTAGAACTGACTAGATATTTAGGACGGAAGTTTGTTCCGACTTAATGAGAATACTCTTTCATTTCATTCTAGGCTATTCTTAGAGGGTAGTTCTTACTATAAATTAGTACAAAAATCCTGGCAACCCCCCTGTGGCACCATGAAAAATAGTTGATCACTATGTGCGCTGGCTGGTCTTACAGGCCTAAACACTTTTCTAAAGCCTAACTTTCAGGGCATTTTCATCGAGTCTGAACCACACTCCTGTACGAGCTCTATGCCATCTTGAAAGGCTAAAATTTTACAGCAACCATAGGAATTTAACATATATGCACACGTAGACGTTAAATTTCTGCTCTAGGAAGGTTACAGATAAATAATTCCAAGAAATGAATATAAGTGACAATGCGGTACAATCGTGACCAGTAAATAGAGCTGCAGTACTACTTCAACGAAATCTCAATGATTGAATCCCAGCTTCCCTTGGGCTTGAAGATACGCGTCAGCTCAAGATTAGGACTGGCCGCGCTGACGACATCACGCCATTCAGCTTCACTTCTTTCCTGGGTGTTAAGCATCTGAAGCATAGTGACATCGACGTTTCTAAGAGATGAAATTAGCAGTTGTTTTACTGGGTATAACGCAGACTCGGCTTCATACCTCATATATCGTTCAGCTACACTGGATTCTTCCATGCCGGAGGGCATAACAACGACTTCGACGAGCAAGATCTTACTATTTGGTTTCAGGACAGGGACTATCTGCTGAATGATCTTGGCACAGTTCTCTGTGGACCAGTTGTGGCAAATATGTCGTAGGATGTACACATCGGCGCCGGCTGTTGGCTGGGGTTCAAAGAAATTGTGGGGCACAAATTCGACGCGGGAGGATAGTTCGGCCGGTAGCTGCGCTGCGCCTTGCTCGACGGTGTGTTTGTAGTCTTGTACGACGAGTTTCTTGAGGTTTGAGTGGCCCTTTGCAAGTGCCACACTCATGAAACCGGAGGAGCCGCCGACCTATGCGGGATAGATATCAGTCTACGAAATGGCTCACGGAATAACTAAACCGAGAATACGGGAAAAATTTGGGGAACATACATCAACGATGGTAGCACTGCCAAGGTCAGCCCACGGATATCCCCTAACAACGTGCTCCAGGCTGTGACCAGGATCCTTTCCAACACCTTCCATAGCACCGAAAAAGCGGGCCTGTCGGTCAGGGTATCGTTCAAGGAACGTATAGATAGGCTCTTTCGTGTTAAAAGCAAGGCCGAATGCACTGTCAGCAGCAGATGTACTGCCCTGATACTGCTCTAATGCCTCGGAAATCTTCGCGCCAGCAGGGAACATCTCCTCAACGCAATGACCGTACCAATCCATCATGGCGCGGTTCTTCAGAAGAAGTGCAGACGATGCTGTGTGGACGACATGATCGGGGCCATCTTCACGTAAAACGCGGTTTATGGCGGATTGTCGTACGATGGCCTTCACTTGGGGTAAGGACAACCCCACCTTCTTCGAAAGCTCGGGATAAGTTGTACCTCCCTGAAGTGGAATAGCCTGCAGGAATTTGAAGTGATAAATGCATTGCTGCACTGCATTATCGATGGACTATGTGGATTCTTAGTAAGACCGTTCAGATTTGTTTCACAAGTTCATTCAACTTACACCCCAACAGATCTGGCGGAGAACTTCTCCTGGCCCATTAACTAGGTCATGAAGTGTTTTAGTGTCTTCCAGGATTGCCAATCTTGCTGACTCAATCTCACGGTCACCCTCAGTGGAGGGGAACTCCTCTTCCGCATCTTGGTCGAAAGAGGGTGCCTTGGCATTCTTGCTTGCCAACCACCTGTCGACCAAGGCCGAGTTGTTGACAATTCTTTCGCTGAGCTCTCTGATGGAAGACATCTTGGATGATGAGAGTGTTGTGTACTACAAAGAGAGTAATTTGTACCACAATAAGAGTCATATCAGCTTACTATATATTCTATTTCAGCGATGAATTTTCATTCTCATGTCTAACATGTAGGTGCAGCTTACGCTGGCGGGGTTCGGGAGCCGACAATTCAGGTAACCTTTCGGCGAGCCGGATCAACAGAGCAACTTCCGGCGTATCTGAGATTGGAGAAGAAGAGCAAGAGTTTAGAGAAAAAAATAAACAGAAGGGGCGCGCAAATAACAAGAAATTACGAAAGGAAGGTTTTGGTACATCGGGAGACACAACGCCAAATTTGGTACCTTAACAGACGATTACTACCACAATGACTCCTGAAGATATTCACTTCCCAGAATTCCAAGGCCACTGCGTCAACGTTTCCGTCATCAATGGAGCACGATCGCATATGTTGGCCGAGATGCTGGTGCATCCTGCTCCAGTTGACAAGAAATATTTGGATTTGGCAGGCTACAGCTTCTTGATCGAGTCACGCAATCGAGGTCAGAAGGTCTTGTACGATTTGGCCTTCATGAAAGATTTGGAGAATCGAATGCCGCCTGCATTGAAAGCAATGTTCACAAGCAATGATGTGATGGGCATCGATGTATTCCAGCATGTTCCAGACACAATCAAAGCCCAAGGAGTAGACCTATCGGAAATCAACTCCATTATCTGGTCTCACGCTCACATCGACCATGTTGGTGATCCTTCGGTCTTCCCTTCCACCACAGAGCTCGTTGTTGGGCCCGGCTTGAAGGCAAATTATATCCCTGGATATCCGACCAACCCCAATGCTTTTGTTCTCGATAGTGCCTTTGCAGGTCGTACCGTTCGGGAGATCGATTTCGAAGAGTGCAAGACAACGATTGGAGGGTTCAGGGCGGCGGATTTCTTCGGGGATGGCTCCTTCTGGATCTTGGAAGCTCCCGGACACACATCTCATCATATCTGTGCTCTCTGCCGGACAACGGAGGATTCCTGGTTGCTCTTAGGCGGTGATGCTTGCCATAGTATCGCGCAACTTCGACCGAACAGCTTCAGGCCGTTACCAGAAACCGTGTCAGAAGAGTCCATCGGCAGATTACGCTCAGAAGCGAGCAGTTGTGACCATACATCTTCGGCTTGCCAAAAGTCCAGAGAGAAATCTATTTACAACCTCGCACCTGCAATGGCTGAAGATCTGAAGATGGCGGAGGAGACAGTGGAGAAGTTGAAGGCCTTCGACGGAAGAGATGATGTGATGATAATTCTCGCGCATGATGCTACACTGTTAGATAGTTTAGAATTCTTTCCGGAGAGTATTGCTGATTGGAAAGCGAAGGACAAGGCTACTCAGGGAAGATGGCTGTTTTTGAAGGACTTGAAGGTGTGAAATGCTGCTAGGCGTGTGTATTTGTCAAACATTGTCGGAGACTTTCCAATTTTTCACGACATTGACGTTGACATTTGCATTGACAATTATGTTGACAGTTGTGTTGCAGCTATGTTGTTGAGTTAAAGCACGGAACTAATTTGAGGCAACGTTGGAAAATCGTCCCGATCGTCAAGCACAAGTAACCGTGCGTGACGGGGAGATCTTATTGATGCCTGAGGATAGAGACTGCTAGAAGATATATATCCGTGCGCACATTTAGATACATGAAGGGGAAATATTGCAAGCAACCATCGTCGCGCCCTTCACCACGCCCATCATATACAGACTTTCCACCCCAACGGCAACATGAGGTTTTCATTCGGCTTTACCACAGCTCTCTACTTCTGTTTCTTCACTCCGATATAATAGTACAAGTTGCCAAAGGGTGGCAAGACTAATTGTGATCCACTCTTGAACTCCCACTCGCTCAAATCCAGGTCCTTCTGTTTTGTCAACAGCGCCATCGTCTCTTCCGCTGTTCGAGTACGAATACAAGATACATAGCCATCTACAGCAAAGAAAATCGGCACAATGGGAATGAGGTATGTAAGAAGGATATGCATGGGCGAATACCAATACCAGAGTAATGTTGTCAGAAGGGGTGAGAGAATAACAATCGTGGTGTTAAGTAACGCCGAAAGGTTGCGGTGCGTCATCTCGAAGATACTGTATTTCAAATCATACTATCAGCACGGTCGCGGTCAAAGAAGGACGACGAATTGGATAGGGTGTGTTAAGGACTTACACGAAGGCGTCCGACGTTTGAACAGCGCTCCGCAAAACTTTCGCTGCCGGCTCATCATCGAAATGATGGAAACAGAGATTGAAAATCCGACACTCTTTTTTCCCCGGCTCCGCATACCTGGATATTTTCTTGGTGGCATCTACGGGTTGTCGTACGAATGAAATATTTTCGCTACGCTTGACGATCTTCTCCCAAGCCTGCAGATCCGGGTAGATGTCCGTGAGAATGAATTGGACCGGACCCTTCCCTTGTGCTCGAAGTTTCAGGTTGATGACTTTCTCCAATATTGGCGAAGGGCCTCCGGCTCCTGCGCATGCGTCGATAAAGGTGAAGGTAGATGGATCAGGAAGATTCTGAAGAAGAATATCGCATGCTTGCGCTGCTGTTGAGCTCGTTCTCATTGCACCGGTGGTCTGCCACATTTGCGCCAGCGCTGCATGAGAGTATTCGCGTAGCCAAGATGGACACCATGGCTGGTCCTCTATCTCGATTAACTGGAAACGTGGGAAGAGAATCATAATTGCTGCTTTTTCTTTTCAGTTGGTGGCTGCTTAGAATGAGATGTTCTTTGATGTAGTGAGCCATCTTATTTTCATACAATTCGGTGTTTTATTGTAGTACCATATTTCCACAATTGCTAGCAGACTGTAGTGGGGGTGTCGATTCAACCAACTCGGAAGCCGGCCCCCGTCCGCACAAACGGGCCCTTTTCCGAGCCGGCACGAATGGACCCTGATTACTGCACGTCTCACCGGAGCCGAACCGCCATTCCACTGTAACATGAGAAAGATATTACGCTAATTCTGGGTTTGCTAAAAATTCGCGCTAGCATCCATCGAGACGATGAACGGCTGCAGCGGGAGAGGTAAGATCACAATTGCAAGTTGCAAGCATGGGAGTGTCGTTACGAATGTGTATGTGAATGATTGGATGATCGGACATCCTATCGGACATTCTATCGGACATATTATCAAACATAGAATCCGAGTTATGATATTATGGAAAGATACAAGCAGTTTGTCTCTATGATCTCTACTTTTCTTGGTGCATTTAGCTAATTTTCCGTCATGGGTGGCTGTTCTCTCGGTACGAGCAGGCGTACGTTATAGCGGTACAGACAAGTGTCACACTCTGAGCCATGTATGTGTTGATCTCTTGAACCTATATGCCATTGAGTCTCGTTAGGTCCAGGACAGGCGCCTTCATTCACGCTATAACTTCTGGATCCGTTCTATATCGTCGGTAACGAAACATGGAGCCTGGTGTTCATTGGGACCCTGATTCGTCTCGTATCACAATCTCTAATCCCCAGCACAACGTGGGTCTCCACTCCGAAGCTTTTAATACCAGATTTCAGTTCCGGAAGAAATCCTGCGCACATGTGAAAAGACTCACTATGCTTAAACTACCAGAGTAATCTCACAGCTTTGCATGAATGGGGCTCCCTCCCCACAAGGGGCAGATAAGAGAATGAAGCAAAATCCCTGTCACATGGAGATATTGCCAACAGCTCTGCTTCGCAATGGGTTACATCGACCCGTCTGACTTTAGTATCAATACCATCAGCGTGGTTTAGGTGAGAAACGGTCAAAATTCTCAGTGAGATTCTGTCGATGAAGAAATCGCATTGTAAATCGCAGAGGATTACTCCAAGCATCAGCATATTGAAAACCTTCTTGGCTGGCTGACATTGGATTTGATACCAGTAAAAGCACTGCTTCTTTATCATGAAGTTTCATGGTAATGTCATCATCTGCGAATTGGCGGACCCCGGCTGCCGAATATCTTGTGTAGATACCGTCGCAGCAAACCAAAATCTCGCGCCCTGGAAACGTGGGTGTAACGAGTAATCTTCAAAGTAGATCCAGCTTACCATTGCCACAGTTTGTAAAGCTACAAGTTTCATGGTAAACCTCGAATTTAGATTCCGCTGGCCATTGATGCACTTTTCTCCTATGGTTCTTTGATTTCAATCAACCGGCCCCTTGCCACCATTTTCAACACCGAATCATAATTTCGATTCACCATCGTCACCTCAACCAGTGACCTTCACAATGGCTTCTCTCAAGCTCTATGTGTTTGGAGATTTAACTCTACCTTTCGAGGAACATCTCCGTCGACTTCTTCACACAAGGAACAACGAAATATTGCAATCATTCTTTGTAAAAATATCCTTTGCCTTCAGACATGAATTTGCAAAACTTCCTAGGAGCCAACAAGATTGGTTCCCGAATTTCACAACTCTCATTGATTTGCTCTCAAAGCTGGGTCAAACCGAAGGAACTCCGGCTCTGAAATTCGCTCTGCTATGCGCAACACAGCTTGGGTTATTCATCAGGTATTATTAGAAGAACTACTAAAGGCTACGCTAAAGCTTCGCTAACCTCAGAGTTTAGATATTATGGCGAAGGTTCTCGACCGTATCCAACTGCCGCAGATAGTTATATCCTGGGACTCTGTACCGGCTCCTTTGCCGCTTCAGCCATCAGCACTTCGCAGACACTACAAGAATTGATACCCGCGGCCATTGAGGCTGTCCTTGTTGCGTTTAGAACTGGTCTGCGGTCGTTAGAGCTTCGAAATGCCATAGAACTTTCTCGTCTAACAGAGTCTCAATCTTGGTCAACAATCTTCAGCGCCAAGGAAGCAGAAGCCATTGAATTGATCGAAACTTTCAGTGCTGCAAACGTTCGTCTTCCTAAACCGCACCGGTGATGATGTGACTGACCATAACCCCAGAAACTATCTCCAAGCTATCGACCATACATCTCTGCGGTCGCACCATCAAACGTAACAATTAGCGGAAGGCCGAGTATTCTCAAGAAACTGCAGAGCGAATCCTCATTCAAGACATATTCATTGCCCATAAACTCCCCTTATCATGCTCCTCATCTATTCACGCCAAGCGATATCGATGAAATCCTTGGGGAACTTCATGATGAAAGACTCAAGACCTACAAGCCAAGACTCCCGTTGTTGTCTGCTGCTTCTGGCGAAATCATCACCGCATCCAGTCTGACAGAACTTCTTCGCAAAGCAATAACAGATTCAGTGTACGAGCAAATCCGATGGGACGAAATCCTTGAATACTTCGAAGGCCAAGATTTTGAAGACATGTCCTTAGAGACAGTTGACATCTTTCCAGCCCTGTCAAATGCTGCTCAGCTGATATCTACGGTGTTGAATCGCTCCACCAAGACTGCTGTTTCCATTCGCGACGTGCTAAACACAACCACCTCCGCATCTGAACCTGTGAGACCTACTGGCAAGTTTGAGCATTCGAATATTGCCATTACTGGATTTTCTGGCCGGTTTCCAGAGGCAGCTTCAAACGAAGAGTTTTGGCAATTGCTGAGAGATGGTAGAGATGTCCATCGTACCATCCCAACGGACAGATTCAATTGGAAAACTCATTTTGATGCTTCAGGCAAAAAGAAGAATACAAGTAGAGTCCAGTATGGGTGTTTCATCAACGAACCTGGGTTATTTGATGCGCGGTTTTTCAACATGTCTCCACGGGAATGTCAAAACACCGATCCTGCGCAACGATTGGCTATCACCGTAACCTACGAAGCTATGGAAATGGCAGGGATGGTAACAAACAGGACGCCTTCCACGCAGCAAGACCGTATTGGCGTCTTTTTCGGCGTCACTAGTGATGACTGGCGTGAGGTAAACAGCGGCCAAGATATTGATACATATTTTATCCCTGGTGGCAACCGCGCATTTGTACCTGGAAGAATCAGGTTCGTTAACACATCACAGTTCTGTACATGTACTAATATCCTCCTAGTTACTTCTATCGATTCTCTGGTCCCAGTTTGAGCATTGATACTGCATGTTCCTCGAGCTGTAAGTACATATCTTTCGGTCTTGTGCTATGTTTCTTCAGGTCTTTTCGCATATAGAATGCAAATATGCTGTCCGCAACGAGGCTAATCATTCTCCCCTTAACTTCTTCATACAAAATGAATGCTAATATTATTATTTTCTAGTGGCCGCAATTCAAACAGCATGCACTTCTTTGTGGAGAGGGGATTGTGACTCTGCTGTTGCTGGTGGGACAAACGTACTAACAAACCCCGATAACTTTGCCGGCCTGGATCGAGGTCACTTTTTATCAACCACAGGTAACGGAGTCAACGCTGTGATTGGAACCACATACTAATGTTTCTCAGGAAATTGTAATGCTTTCGACGATGGAGCCAGTGGCTATTGTAGAGCCGATGCTGTCGGTGCTGTCATCCTCAAAAGACTCGAAGATGCTGAAGCCGATGGTGATCCTATTTATGGTGTCATTCGAGGATCATACACAAACCACTGTGGCCAGACAGACTCCATCACCAGACCACATGAAGGAGACCAACTCTCAGTCTTCCAACGCGTGATGAGGCATGCTGATGCCAATCCACTCGATGTCGGTTATATCGAAATGCATGGGACTGGCACCCAAGCGGGGGATGCCACCGAGATGAAATCAGTCTTAGCCGCTTTCGTGCCCGGCCATGATCGAAAGGCAAATCATCCACTTTACATAGGCTCCGCTAAAGCGAATGTCGGCCATGCTGAGTCCGCTTCTGGTGTGACTTCACTCATCAAGATCTTGATGATGATGAAAATGAATGAGATTCCCCCACATGTTGGAATAAAAACGAAGATAAATCACAACTACCCTCTCGATCTGGAAGAACGCAATGTTCATATTGCTCGGAAGCCTGTACCCTGGCGTCGGTCTGATTCGGCTAGGGGTAAAAGAGCTGTGTTCTTGAACAATTTCAGCGCTGCAGGAGGAAATACTGCTTTGCTGCTGGAGGATTCTCCAATCCGGGAGGTCAATCCAAGCAACCAAGATTCCCGCACAGTACACCTTGTCACTGTGACAGCAAAGACGGCGAGCTCTTTGCAAGGAAACATAAGCAACCTTATCGAGTATCTCAACACACATCAAGTATCGTTACCATCATTATCTTACACAACTACGGCGAGGAGGACACAACACAATCACAGATTTATCTGTTCAGCATCAGACACCCAATCCCTACTAGAGTCTCTAAAAGCAAGAAGAGATGGACCAGAAGTCAAACCTATCCCTAATGCGACAAAGCTTCCTAAAGTCGTGTTAGTTTTCACTGGTCAGGGTACTTTCTACTTAGGCATGGGTACACAGCTGTTCAAGTCTTTATCGACTTTCAAAGGCGATTTGGTCCAATTCGATCGTATTGCTCAACAGCATGGCTTTCCAAGCTTTCTATCACTTGTCGATGGAACTGCCTCGGACATCAAAATTGAAGATCTCGACCCGGTCCTCACTCACCTGGCACACTCATGCATACAAATGGCGATGTACCGCCTTTGGAAGTCTTGGGGTGTACAGCCGGCTCTTGTCATCGGTCATAGCCTCGGCGAATATGCTGCTCTTTATTCTGCTGGCGTGCTGACAGCAAGCGATGCCATCTATCTCGTCGGCACTAGAGCACAACTGCTGTCAAAGTTCTGTCTGAAGGGTACCCATACCATGTTACACATCAAGGCGCCACAAGATGTTATTAAACCACGATTATTCAAATTCTCTGCTGAGGTAGCATGCGTAAATCAGCCGTCTGGAACTGTCATCAGTGGACCAGTTGATGAAATCAGTCAGTTGATGTCCGAGTTCAAGGCAGAAAATTTCGAATGCGCCCAGTTGAACGTTCC
The DNA here is from genome assembly GCA_002946385.1 of Rutstroemia sp. NJR-2017a WRK4. Taxonomy (NCBI): domain Eukaryota; kingdom Fungi; phylum Ascomycota; class Leotiomycetes; order Helotiales; family Rutstroemiaceae; genus Rutstroemia; species Rutstroemia sp. NJR-2017a WRK4. The sequence continues at coordinate 194,488 of NJPR01000037.1, read as the reverse complement.
TTACGCCTTCCACTCTGCGCAAGTTAACCCTATCTTAGATACTTTTGAGAAGGCAGCTAGCAGCGTCCACTACAATGCACCTGAAGTTCCTTTTGCGTCCCCGCTACTTGGACGCATAATCTCAGACAAGGACGAATTAGGTGCTTCATATCTTGCTCGAGCATGTCGGGGTGTTGTCAACTTTAAAGATGCTTTAGAAGCTGCGATGTCTTCCTCTATCGTGGACGAACGTACCTTGTGGTTAGAAATTGGGCCTCATCCACTCTGCTCTGCTATGATAAAGGGTACATTGGGCTCGCAGAGTATGACAATGCCATCTCTAAGAAAAGACAAGGACACTTGGAAGGTTATGGCCGGCTCTATCGAGCTTCTCTACAGCAATGGCATAGAGATTCAGTGGGATGAATACCACAGAGACTTCAGAAATTCTCTGCAGGTCCTTGAGCTGCCAAGATATAGTTGGGATCTGAAAAGGTACTGGATTGATTACAGGAATGACTTTTGCCTTACAAAAGGTGATGTTCCAGCGACTGAACCTGTCGTTTCCGCTCCAACTGAAGACAAGCGAGAGACTATCTGGATTTCCCCGTCTGTTCAACGAGTCATTGAGGAGAAAAATGCTCGAGATATGTCGACACTCCTCGTGGAGACAAACATCAATGACCCACGACTTTCCTACGTCATCCAAGGCCACAAAGTCAATGGTGCTGCCCTGTGCCCTTCTGTAAGTCGCTCTAACAATATGGATTTAACACATGCTAACTAGGTTAGTCCCTTTACGCGGATATGGCCATGACTGTGGCAGATTACATGCTAAAAGCAAATGGAATGAACGAGGATGATACCGGAATTGATGTTGGAACCATGAAAGTTACCAGACCGTTCATTGCAAACCCCAACGGCGGCGCACAACTGCTTCGCATTTCCGCAACTGCTGATTGGTTGGCCGGGACTATCGCCGTCTCTTTATTCAGTACTAATAATATCGGCAAGAAAATTGCTGACCACGGAACATGTTTGGTACGCATCACTAACAGCCGCAGTTGGCCACAGGAATGGAAACGAAATTCTTATCTTATCAAGAGCAGAATTAACGCTTTGGCTAAGGGTGTTGACTCTGGTGAATCGCACAAGCTGAAAACTGGCATGGTTTACAAGCTTTTCTCCTCTCTTGTCGACTACGATTCCAGATACAAAGGTATTCAAGAAGTAGTTCTGGACAGCAATGAACTGGAAGCGACTGCACGCGTGTCTTTCCAAGTGGGTGACGAAGGTTTCTACTTCAATCCAATTTGGATCGACAGTCTAGGGCACATTGCAGGCTTCATAATGAATGGAAGCGACAACATTCATTCCAAAGAAGAAGTCTTCGTCAACCATGGGTGGGATGCAATGCGTTGCTCAACGAAGTTCGCCAAGGGCAAAACATACCAGACATACAACCGCATGCAGCTTGAAAGTGGAACAACATATGTAGGAGACACGTACATTCTCGATGAAGGCGTCGTCGTAGCTGTGTTTGAAGGTGTTCGAGTAAGTTCTTGTCTTAATGACTTTCATATCACATACTAAAAGCAGAATTAGTTCCAGGGTGTTCCTCGCCAAGTTTTAGATCAGTTACTTCCTTCTAAGCCCAGGGCCACGGGTAGCTCTACAGTCAAACCAGTTGCTGCTGAAAAGCCAACGCCGACGAAAGCATCGACACCAGCTACACAGTCTACCACCAAAAAGCCGTTAAAGGAAAACACACCTAACCCACCGAAACCTTCACTGAAAACATCAAACAATGTTGTTGCACAGGTAATGTCAATCATTGCAGATGAAGCAGGTATCGACGCGACATCTCTGGAGGCGGATAGCGATTTCGCTGATTTCGGAATCGATTCGCTCCTTGCGCTGACCATATCCGGAAGACTCCTAGAGGAGCTTGGAATCGAGCTACAATCGACAATGTTTGCGGAATACCCCACGGTCAAAGAGCTTACAACCTTTTTGAATCGCGACAGCGGGTACAGTTCACCTGCTCATCCAACTTCAGATGAAGAGCCGGAGCCTGCAGAAGCGGCATTTGATTCCGCTTCCAGCTACGCCTCAAGTGTAACTTCAGTTGGCTCTGATGATGAGGATGTCATGGCAGCTATACGGTCTATCGTCGCCGAGGAGACAGGTGTAGCCGCTAGCGAAATCACCAACTCAACAGTTCTTGCTGAACTTGGCATGGACTCCCTATTAGCCTTGACGATTATGAGCAAGCTTATGGAAACGCTAGACATGGAGCTTCCTTCGACATTGTTCGCAGAATGCGATACTCTGAAAGAAGTGGAAGAGGCATTAGGATTGGCACCAAAAAAATCAGAAGCAAAATTGGTTGTCAATAGCACAACTAAAATTTCAACCAATTCTCCGAGTAAAGCAAAATCTAGCAAGCTTGATGATGCCAAAGCCACCTCGGTCTTACTTCAAGGCAACGTGAGGACAAGCTCCAAGACTCTCTTTTTATTCCCTGATGGTTCTGGATCCGCAACATCATATGCATCTATCCCGCGAATCTCCCCCGACGTCGCAGTCTATGGATTGAACTGTCCGTGGATGAAAACACCCCGCGACATGGTCGGTTGTTCGTTAGAAGACATGGTATCTGTTTATCTCAAAGAGATCCGTCGTCGCCAACCTCATGGCCCATACTACTTCGGTGGCTGGTCCGCCGGAGGAATCCTTGCATATGAAGCCGCACAACAGCTAGCCAAAGCCTCCGAAGAAGTAGCAAGTTTGATCCTCATCGACTCTCCGAATCCCGTTGGCTTGGAAAATCCCCCACAACGAATGTATGATTTCTTTGAGAGTGTGGGAATCTTTGGGACAAATGGGAAGGCTCCACCGGAGTGGCTTCGTCCGCATTTCGACGCTTTCATTGGGACGTTGGATGGTTATGAGGTGAAGCCTTTCACGGGTTCTTCGCCATTGAATACTCATATTATATATGCTCGTGATGGGATCTGTAAACTTCCAACTGATCCTCGGCCAGAAGTTCGACCGGACGATCCGCGAGAAATGCTGTGGCTTTTGAACAACCGCACGGATTTCAGTGGTGCTGGATGGGCAGAGTTAGTGGGGAAGGAGAATTTGAAGGTCGAGGTTTTGGATAACGTGAATCATTTCTCGATGGTGGAGACTGGGCCGAAGATCGCGGAGCTGGCTTCTTTCGTTGGAGCTGCTATGGGATAGTTGTGAGGTTTCTTGCTTTGAATTGTTTAACTGGATTTGCTTCATTGACGTCTTACTTACAAATTATGGTTTTTTTGTTTGTAACTCGCGATTAGATGATGACATTTACATGTAGCAAATGAGAAAATGATTGCGAACTTTCAACAAGATATGCAATATATGCAAGTATGGTATATAGAGTCTATCTGGTTTATAGAAGTGATATTATATGGAAAGAGTTTCTATCACGGAATCGCTCCAACATTTTGGACTACAATCGATGACAATCTAGATATTCTCAGTCAACGGGCTTATATTTCACAAGAACTGGTTTTTCTGTAAATGCCACGAGAATCTTGCATTCAAGAATAGTACCGGAATCTTCTGGCATCGGTTCATTTCTGGATATTCACACCTAAATAGTATGATCACCGTATGTATTCTACAATTACAAAGTCCTGGGGAGAGTCTTGCGGAAACAGTGGGAACCCAGTATTGGCGACAGTGAAATCATACACCAGCTAATGAACACCGAAGAGCATATAAATGGATCAAAACTTGCCACTAGATAAAATGTTTCTAAATACATATCTCATCGACTTCATAAACTTTCTGGTCTTGATTAAACACTAAACCTGACCCTCAGAAGTCTGTTTTGCCTTCCCCTGCTCAGTCAACTCCTCGAACTGCCTAACCATATCATCTGTCAACGGGACGGTAGCGAACCTCCTCAACGCCGCCATGTTAACATCTTTTGTCAAAGTCGTTCCCTCCCCAATCATTTCCTCCAAAACCTCAAAGTATCTTACGAAAAACCCTGGTGTTATCGTGTTGATAAATACTGCTTCCTCGTCGAAGGGATTACTGAATTTGTGGGGTAGACGGATGGGAACCGTGACTAGGTCGCCTGGTCCGGCATCTAGGTGGCCGCGGCCGGGTGAGTGGAAACGGACTTTTCCTTTCTATTTTTTTTGAGGATAACTGGTGAGCGGGATGGATGGATGAAGGGGAAGAAAGGGGAGGGGTATGGAGTGCGCATACAGTTACGTAGAATCCTTCGTCGTGCATTTCGTGGAAATGGAAAACCGGGCCATCACTGTGTGGGGGAATCAGACTCTCAATTACGCAGAGACGGTATTGTGTTTGGCTGCCATCCTCTAGGATGCGATATTTGTCTATGTATGCATGTCAGAAACGTCAGGAGCGGTTCAAGGATTTGGTTAGGCTTACATTGACCAAGGCTTCTCCAGGGGATTTTGCTAGGCGAGGCGTGCCCTATCTTGAGGGTTTGGGAGTAGTTGTTTGTTCCTTTATCGACGACGCCGTTCATGGTGATTGCTGTAAAACTGAGGTAAGGTTGAGCTGGACAGGAGATGAAGAGATAGATCGAATAGTAGAGATTTGGATGAAAAGACTTGGGATGAATAGGCTTCTACTTTGTACAACTTCATCATTGTATATATTCTGTGAAAGTCCACTTGAGTATCTGAAATATGGTCATGTACCGACGGTCCGGATGCAACACTGACAGATAGCATAGGACCACCAGTGAACTCTTCCATAATGCGATGTTGAAGAGTGCCAACGGCTTTCGGGACCCGAGCGCGGGGTAGTAGATCCGTATTACCAGTCACTCACGCCACTTAAGGTTACCCCACCATTGTAGGCTATCAAGCCTAACCTGTGAACTTTTAGCGGTCCTCTAAGGCTTACAAAGCCCCATTGCAAAGATTACTGAGATTCCTAGAATTTCGTGGGGCCATGATTTACTACGTTACCACGCTGTGGAGTCTAGGCTCTACTCACCAAACTTACTACCCCGAGATTCTCTACTTACTTAAAAATCAACGAGTTGAGATATCGGAATTTCGCAAGAAAATTTTGTTAGGCAGCTCAGAAAGTACCTTGGACTTTCAGTTATTACCTTAAGTCTTATTTATAGATACTTAGATGTAGATACAAAAAGACTCTCAAATCAGATCGTGGTGTTGGTGTGTAGAGACTAACTCCACTGCGTGTTTGATTTAAATTCAGTGAAGGACTGACAATTTAGAAGTTCAAAAATTTGCACCAAACTCTGATATTTGTACCATTGATAATTTGTAATTCTAAGAGAAGCATTTCTTAACATGACCACTACTACGCATTCAGTAACCCTGGGGCACTTCTGAACGAATTTTACATGTGGAGTGAGCAGACTTAGTATGGCCCAAGACAGCAGGGACACACTACATGAATCTCGCGGCAGCAACGAATCTAATCCAGACCACCCACAGGCTCGCCCTCCTTCAAAATCTGCTGTGCCTTTTCAATCCTCACCAGAATCTCTTCAGTGCTCTTCTCCGCCTCCGCGAACTCTTTTCTCAAGATGCCCGGGACCTTTGAATCTCTAGGGACAAATCTCGCCTTGAAAGGAAGTGGCGGAGAGTTGAAACCAGAGACGAAATCGAAGCGACCGACATGAGCTTCGACTTTCTTGCCATCAACAATATCCCATCCACGCTTGATGTCGTAGGCCCAAAGCATTCGCGAGACATTGATCATCATTGAGTTGTTGCCTACGTATTGGCCTACAATTATTGCAGTTAGTGAGAGATTTCCGATGTGGGATGAAGCTGTACGTACCAATGCACTTGCGACGACCAAATCCAAATTGAGAGTAAGGGAGATCAGGGTTCTTGATGAATCGCTCGGGCTCAAAGCTGTCAGGGTTGGGGTACATCTTCTCATCCATAGAGATAGCCCAGTGACCACCAATAATGGTGGCTCCCTTCGGGATGTGATAGCCCATATATTCATCATCAGCGGTAACAGCGTGCGGGACTCCGCCAGGTAAAACAGGTCTCCAGCGATGAACTTCCTTGACGAATGCAAGTAGGTAAGGCATTTTCTCGGTATCCTCGAAGGTAGGGAGGCGATCGCGTCCAACAATACTGTCAATCTCATTTTGAAGAATCTTGACTTTTTCTGGGTAGAGAATGGCGGCCATGGTGAAGACCTGAAGAGTCATTGTGGTAGTATCTGCGCCAGCTTCGTAAGTGTTACCGATGACATATGATAGCTGAGTATCTGTTAGAGCCTTGTGCTCTTTCATTGTGAGGATGTCTTTGCACCAGTTGTAACCCTTTCGTTTAGCTGCTGGCTCTCTAATCTCGTTGAAGAATTCTCGCTCCTCGTCGCCAAGGAAGTCGGCAATCTTCTGCCATGGCTTCAAGAATCTTGGCAGTTTGTTGAGGAATGGTAGCGAATCGACGATCCAGTTTGTGATGAAGGCTTGGTTGAGATTGTCCATAATTCTTTCTACTCCTTTAACTTCCTCCTCCTGACCTGTTGGCATTCGCTTTCCGTAAGCTAGTGCGAACGTCAAACTGGATGAGTAACGGTGATATCGTTTGAAGAAGTCGTCCTTGGTGAGAAACTCAGATACTAGCTGTTTACTCTCCAAATCCTGCAACTCCCGATAGGTGTTGGACATTCGCGGGCTCAGAAATGAACCCTGAAGTCGACGATAGCCACGCCATTGTTCGCCGTATGGTAGGATGAGGGACCGGTTACCCTGGCTGATACATTCTCCAACCATGGTGAAAGCAGGACGAGAGCTGTAGATGTTGCTGCGCTTTTCGAGAAGATCGCGTGCAGCCTCATAGGTGCCGAGAAAGATAACAGTGCTCAATCCATACTGCTGGCTATAGATAGGGCCATATTTCTTGTGCATCTCAGTTTGGGTCAGCCATGGATGGCTTTTAGGTAATTCCATGAGGTTGCCAATGAGTGGCAGACCCTTAGGCCCAGGTGGTAGACGTCGGCGGAAGGCATAGTAACGGTAAGTGATGATGCTAAGAACGAGGGCCGAGAAAACTGTGAAGTAGAGAGTAACTCGAGCGGCAGCCATGAAAAACTGGCTACTTTGGATATCCCTGAGGTGTACCTGAAGGTGTCCACTCATAGTTTTCCAATCGAACGCCGGGTCGGCCAAGATATCGTTCAGGTAGCCACCCATGATTGTTATTTGGTTACTTGCGGCCGGACAGGTGACTGGGTATTCACCGTACGGCAAATCTGAGTGTAAATACTTCCGTTCTAAAAAGTCCCAACTATCACTTCGAAGAATAAGCGTAGCTTATATACGGACTCCCGATTTCAGACTTCGCGGTCCTACTGATCCGACTGGAGGTATACAAATTTTACCCCGAGGGCCCTCGAACATACGCAGCAAGTCACATTCTGTATCACCCAATCACATGCTGGAGATATCTCATATCTTGAGTCCAGGTTGGACGTCGAATAGCCGGATGCGTCGTGATTCTATCATTCGGAGTGCGGAACCCGGATACTGGAGAGAACTAGCCACTGGCGCATTTACCCCGCCCGCACAGCATTCATGCTCAATCTTAAAAGTTAATCATCAAAACAACCGGCTCTGTTTCTTTCGCAAAAAAACACTAGGACTTCGAAATACAAGCAATCATGTCTAAAATTCTTGTTGTTATCAACGCGACAGGTCAACAAGGCGGTTCTGTTATCGAGACAGTTTTAGGTGATGCTGAATTGAGTAAAGAGTACTCTATTCGGGGGACAACACGCGACCCGAGCAAGCCTAAAGCACAGGAAATTTCTAAGAAGGGGGTTGAGATTGTTAAAGCTGATATCGAAGATCCTGAATCGCTCAAGAAAGCTTTCGAAGGGGCTCATGTAATCTTCGCCAATACGGTGACAGTCTATGATGGTCATGCGTATGAGCACGAAGTAAACCATGGTCGGGCTCTAGCAGATGCTGCTGTTGCAGCTAAAGTACCATACTACATCTACTCTACGTTGCCCAATGCTGGAAAGATATCCGGGGGCAAACTGAAGAACATGGGCCACTTTGATGGAAAGGAGGAGGTGGAGGAGTATATTCGAACTCTGCCGATCAAGAGTGCTTTCATTTCCCCCGGCTCGTTCATGTCGAATTTTGGCGCGACTATGCAACCACATCCGACCGGCGATGGGTCGTACATGCTCGCCAATTTCGTTACGCCAGAAACCCAGATGCCTCTGATAGATACCGCTGGCGATACCGGCAAGTGGGTCGCAGCTATCCTGGCCGATTTTCCCAAGTACGAGGGCAAAGTACTATCCGCTGCCACCGCTCTATATAGTTTCCAAGAGATTGTGGAAATTATGAGTAAGGCATCTGGAAAGTCTGTGGTGTATAGACAACTGCCAAAGGAGGTATGGCGCGGATTCCTCCCCGAGACGATGAGGGATCATATTGCCGAAATGCTGGAGTTCTTCCAGGACTATGGGTACTATGGCGAGAACACGGAGGAAAAGGTAAAGTGGTCGGCTGAGCAGGCACGTGGCAAGCTGGCAACACTCGAAGAATACTTTCAGCGCAACCCTCTAAATCTACAGTGAGGTCCGGACAGCGTGGGGAAGGTACATGATTATTCGGAAAGCAGGAAGTTGCTCATGTAAATAGCTATAAATTTCAATGATTGGATTGCTGGATTTGAGAGAAAGAAGAAAAACGCTGCAGAATAAGTGCCTACTTCATCGCTTGCCATGGGGGTCAATCTGTTATCGGTGGTGAGCCTGGGAGTAACATTTCGACATTTACACTGCTAGGATTTAGATCAGCCTTACACAGGCTTGCCTCATGATGTGAATTCTTAATTCTGCGGTCTGTTCGTCATGCAGGATGCGTAAACAGAATAGAATGGACGTTGCATTTGAAGCTTCTTGATGTGCGAAAAATAGAGATCCAATGTCAGAGTAAAGCAACAATCGGGGTCCTGGGTGCCGCGGCCCGAAATACAGCGACGGACTACTGGTGGGGATCCGTTCGTGCTGCGAACGATCACTTAAGTGCTGCTTACGCATGATGCACTGAAAACAGTCCTTCGACCCAATGCAAAAGACGTGTTAGAAGCGCCTCCATCACAGTTGTGAATAAGAACCTCGCATTCGGTTGTTGAACGGTGAAGATGGCGGACGAAAGCATCACTAAGCTAGCGGCCGACATTCTCCACGAATGCTCGTGGATGGAAAAGCAGTGTCAAGCCCAGAGTATCGCACCACCCAGTCTAAACGCTGGTACGAGGACTCCATTCTGGTCCGAAGAGTCACTAGATCTCGCGGCGACCAGATCAAAAGCGCTTGGTATGTTGAGCAGACTTACCACGCTCCTGCAAGGTCCACATGACTACATTCATGAATTTGTCGCTCCAAATTGGGATCACGGCGCACTATACGCATTCCTACAATCCAAGCAGTTAGAATATATAGCTTCATCTGGAGGTCGTGCATCACTATTCAGTCTTTCGGAACGGTCTGGAATCCCCGAAGACAAGCTGATTCGAATCCTTGAGCTGCTTCGTTGTAAAGACATTATACATGAGCCGGAAGATGGAATCTTTTCTCTGACTGCTGTATCTGAGGATCTTTTACATGACGAAGACTTCCGATCTTGGGTTGAATTCCAGTACGTAGATCCTGAGGATGCAACCTGGTTATCTTCTGCTTGTGCTAATAGATCAGACTGTTCGAGACACGGATCGCTAGTGCCCACCTCGCCGATGCACTACTCAAGATACCCAATAGTTATAGCGATGGCACTTCGGGATTCAAAGAAGGGTAAGCAGTCCTCCACAAGCACCGAAGGTTGTTCTTATATTAAGATGTGTGTTGCAGATGGGGGTCCGAGATGTACGACTGGCATGCTGAACATCCTGAAAAGGGTGACCGATTTAGACGGGCCATGAGAGGCGTATCTAAGTGTAAGCTTGCCAGTAATAGCCCGTCAATATGAAAGACAATCTGCTAATGACAAAAGCTCTGGATCCTGCGGACTCTCTTATTCGCAGATGGTTCCAGCAAAGATCTGCTTCAGAGCGCACCAAAGTCGTCGAAATTGGTGGCAGATACGGATTCGCGTCAATATCTCTCGTCAAGGAACAGCGCGAGCTCTCGTTCGAGGTTCGTTGCGACTCGCTAGATTTCTTGAATCGTGGTAAGGCACTTGTTGATGCCGGTGATGGAGACCGAATCGCGTTCACTCATATCCCTTCTATATTCGAATCATGTCCTTCGGTGGACAAGAGTAATGTCCTCGTGTATGTGATTCGGAACCTGTTCTGGAACTGGGCAGATGGAGATGTTGTCGAGATATTGCAGAAGTTGCTCCCCACGTTGAAGGCATCGCCAGCGACGCGTATTCTGGTGACGGATGGCGTCTCTCCATTACCAAACGAGTATCCACCACACGTCGAAATTGCGTATCGGCGGAGAGATGTAACCACCATGACCATGCATAATGTGAAGCAAAGAACCCAAGCGGAATGGTTGGCGATGTTCACGCGCGTTGATGCGGCAATCAAGGTGAGGACTTCGCGTCGCAGACGCGTATGTAGCAGCTAACGTCATTACAGGTAACGACAACGTTCGAAAACAGCTCACACGTATGCAAAGGTATCTGGGAACTGAGATTAGATATCTGAAGAGTGTCGAAGCAATGATGGAATACGTGCAGGCAAAATAATAGTAGGTGAAGGCTTGGGCGTGGTGGGTATGGAGGGTGTAGGCCCACATGTGCCTATTTTCAGTCCCATAAGCTACCTCTAGCGTCTCTTAGTGACCGAAGTTACCCAACAAGTGCCTAATTTACATCGCACGTTCTAAGCAATGTGCACCCTTGATCATTAAAACGGGAATAATGGCTTCTACGGAGTTAAGCCATTAAAGAACGCGAGGCTAAACCATATACCTACTACTACGACTATCTTCGGCGCCCGAGCAGTGCCGAACACCATATGTACTTCGTACATCTAGGCCACTAAGGAGCGAGTAGTTAGCATCACCTAGGTTATCGAAGGAGAAAGAGTTGGGTATATATATATACATATATGTATAGTGTATAATATTCTTTGTTTCTACAACTTCTGCGTCTTGAGAACGTCCGCCCTCTTGATTTCTCCTCAGCACTGCCAACCACGGGGCACAATGACATCTAGTGATTTCAAGGTTCTGATCTTGGGTGGAGGTTAATACTCCCCTCTTCCCCCAACACAGCTCTGTCGGGTAATCGTGCTAAAGAATGGTTGATAGGGAACTGCGGTCTTGCACTGGCTACCGGCTTGAAAAAGGTACCGTCATAGTTACTGCTAGGCTCTTCCTTTACATATCTGTCCGGCGCGGGTTTCACAAGCATCACTAACTTGTGATACAGGCTGGAATTGATTACACCGTTTTCGAGCGAGACAGTGAGCATGACTTCGTCCATCGCCCTCGTGACTGGGGTAAGATTACAACCGTCCTTTACGCCTTTACACCTTCCTGACGCAAAATGATAGGAATGCTTCTACATTGGGGGGCAGAGTACTTAGAAAAAGTACTACCTGCTCACCTCCGAGATCGAATGAGTGAGCCACGGTGTGATCCCACTCTTGACACCTCATCCAATGTTCCGCCTGTCCCCTATGTCAATGCTTTTGACGGCAAAGTGATAGCCCAGATCCCCATGCAAGGCCTCAATCGTGTCTCGAGAATGAAGTTGCGCCGATTTCTCACGCAGGGCGAGAATCTGAATATCCAGGTATGTCGACCCAATTAGCGTGTATACCCCTTTTCTGGAAAAGCCTCTGATTATTCTTATGCATAGTTCAACAAGTACTTGGAAAAGGTAGATGTTCACTCTGAATCTGTCAGTGTGACGTTCCGAGATGGTACCACAGAAACTGGTAACATAGCAATTGGCTGCGATGGTTCGCACTCAAAAGTGCGGGAATTCCTTGTCGGCCATGATGCCGCTCAATTGGAATCGGTTGATCTTACTATGATCAACTACCCTCTAGGAGGTTACACCGCGGATGAGGCTCGCCTTCTACAGACAATGCACCCAGTATTTAAGATTGCTGCACATCCCGAACAGCCAGGCAACGCTATATTAGCAGGTATGCACATGCTCATTCTCTTTGGCTTGTAGAATCCACTAATAAGGATTGTTTTACGTAGCTCTCGATATTGCTGATCCCAACGATCCAACCACCTGGAAGTTTCAGAACTACCTTGGATGGTGGGGTCCTCCCTATGCCAAAGATCTACAGGATCCGGAAGTACGGATGAAGTTTTACAAATTGCGGGTGTCTACATTATGTGAACCTTTTCGAACAGGTGGCATGAAGCTCGCGGATGACGCCGTAGTTCCAGTATATCCTGGTCAACAATGGGCGCCGACAATGGCGTGGGACAATTATGGTGGAAAGGTCACCCTTGCTGGTGATGCTGCACATTCAATGGTTCCTCGTAAGTGATGATTCTTGTTATTTTAAGATTAAAGAGCATTCTAAATTAAGGGCTGTACTAAACAACATTTTAGAACGTGGGCAAGGCCTCAACAATGCGATCAAAGATGCATCGGATCTTGTTGACGCAATCAAGGCTGTCAAGGCTGGAGAAACTACATTGGGGGAAGCAATCACAGCGTATGAAACAGAAATGAAGCCGCGTGGCGCGAAAGAAGTTGCTCTGTCCTTGGAGCAGGCTCTGAAAGCAAGAGATAAAGATACCATCAAGGACAGCCCAATTTTCAAGCTAGGATGGCAGGCCAGTAAACAGGCCTCTGTTGAAACCCCCACTCGGGTTACTTCTTAGACTCTAGATCTATTCAGAACCTTTTTAGCAATAATCAGATCTGTATCTCAAAATGATTAAGTCTATGAAAATGCACTGTTCTAGCTCAGCGGTGGGTGTGCCGCAGCAAGCTCCAGTATTTTCGTCGGCTCCCGAGCACCGAAAGGGGAAACGTGGGATGGCTCCACGTTATGAGCCAAAATCACCTCAAAACAAATATGTCCGCCGTGATCACGAAAGCACTTGCACAAGGGCGATATTGGTGTATACACTTCCTAATTTAGACAAGTCGCCACTGAGGGCACCTTTTCCCCAAATATTCCCAAGGTTCAAAGTGTCAGAAACAGTCGACTCTTGTGATTATATTTATTCAATGAACTCTTTCTACCGTTGCAAATACATCGGCTAGTTACTTTGACAGAACACGCCCCTCCTACGATATTGTTCTGTTGCCGATGAATCGTCTGTTATCTGAGGAACGATTGACTCACAGACTCAATATGAGTACACATTTTGACTTCACTTCGAGTTTCCTAAAGGTAGCTGGAGGCGTCATTATCATCGTGAGTTTTTAACCACCCTTTGTGTCAGATCGATCTAATCTTGTGGAACAGTTCTCGCTTTACATTCTTAGTCACATCACATACAATGTGTTCTTCCATCCTCTCCGCTCCTACCCAGGACCCAAGCTTTGGGCAGCTACACGCCTTCCCTGGTGCTACAACCAATACCAGGGACAACTACACTATCGCCTTCTGCAACTCCATAACCAATATGGGGCCACAGTTCGCGTAGCCCCCAACGAACTTTCATACAACAGCGATGACGCCTGGAAGTCAATCTATGGCCATCGCAAAGAGGAGATGAGCAAGGACCCCATATTCCGTCTCCACACTCCCACCGGCGCGCAAAACATCCTAGTTGCTGATAGAGAAACCCATACTCGCCAACGGCGCCTCCTTTCTCATGCATTTTCCGAATCTGCTCTTCGTGAGCAAGAACCCATCTTACAGCACTACTCACGCAAGCTACTCGATCAACTTTCTCTCGAGTGTAACAAAGGCCCATTGAACATGGTGTCCTGGCTAACATTCGCGTCCTTTGACCTCATCGGTCACATGAGCTTTGGCGAGAACTTCGGTTGTCTCGACAAGGGCGACTACGTACCTTTCGTTCGGGCCATCACAGCCATGGCATCCGAACTCACTCTCAATCAAATGTGCAAATACTACAAAATCATGGGAATCCGCCAGTTTTTCACTCCCGCCTCCGTCATGGGCCAACGCAAGAAACACATCGGAACAGCTATGCAAACTGTTCAGCGCCGCATCGCAGCCGGATCCGAGCATCGGGATTTCTTACATTATATCCTGTCCGCTAATAACGAGAAGGGCATGAGTCCAGCCGAAATCAACGTAAATGCCTTCTCGCTCAGTATCGCCGGTTCCGAATCCACAGCTACCGCACTGTCCGGTGCATTTTTTCTCATGCTCACGCATGCACCTGTTTACAGACGTCTTGTAGAGGAAATCCGAAGCGCACATATGAACGAAGATGACATAACTCTTTCCAGTATCTATAAACTTGAGTATCTCGACGCCGTGATCACCGAAACCTTACGCCTCTACCCGCCTGTAGCCATCACACTACCCCGCTGTGTGCCTTCCGGCGGAGAAACCATTTCAGGGTCTTTCGTCCCCGAGGGCACGACTGTGGGCGTGCATCACTACTCTACATATCACTCGCCATCTAATTTTCATTTCGCGGACGAATTCCATCCAGAAAGGTGGCTAAGGGAAAGTAGAGATCTACCGCCGTTTGCGGGTGATAATAAAGAATGCATGCAGCCGTTTTCATATGGACCAAGGAATTGTCTAGGGAAGAATATTGCGAGAGCAGAGATGAGGTTGTTGCTTGCGAAGCTGATTTGGAGGTTTGATTGGGAGATGGAGGAGGGGCAGGAGGGCTGGATGGCAGGGCAAAAAGTCCAGGGGTTTTGGCAGAAAGGGGCTTTGATGTGTAGACTGAGGCCGGTGGTAAGGCAGAAATACTAGAAGATGAAGAATAGAATGATATAGCAAGATAATTACTTCTGAACCATAGCAATGTATTAGAATTCCGAATCCATTCTCTTAACAATGGCAGGCTCTTCGAAGTTGTCAACTTCTAATTATTTTTGTACAGTACAGGCACGTGACAGGTATCTCCCAGCATTGCTTCAAACAGACTTGTTCTAAATTTAGGAGTATTCTGTGATTAGTCCTCTAGTCCACCGTAAATACACTATGTCATATTACGAGATATGCCGTATCCTTGAAGGAAACATTTTCCACTGAAGTCTGTTGTGCTTACTCGGCCGACTTGGTTTGCTAAGAAACTGTTCTCGGACGATAGAGCTACGGGGCGCATTGTCCGTGCGCCCGCGGGCCGGCACATCTCGGCCGAGACGGGCTACGCGGGATAGGAGATAAGCCCCTGCTGTAGGAGATAACCTTAAGTCTCCCACCTCCTCAACCAAGAACGCTAACCGCAAACAGAACAGAACGATTGCTATATATAACGACGTCTTACTTGCTAATCCCAGACCTATCTCTAGTAAGAACACAACAGACATCTACATCTACTTTACGCACTACCACATTTCAAAACATTATCACATCTACAAAATGGCTGCTTTACGAGAAGTTGTCTTGATTACTGGTGCCAACACCGGTATCGGTTTTGAGATTGTGAAGGCACTTTGCGCTTCCAGCAAGGCCTACGACGTTATTCTCGCCGGACGTTCCTTGACCAAAGTTAACGACGCCATCAGCTCTGCCACAGCTGAGTTCCCGCAGTCTGCTAGCAAACTCTCGGCAGTCCAAGTCGATGTTGAACACGATGATTCGATCAAGAAAGCCTTCGAGGAAGTCCAATCCAAGTTCGGTAGAGTTGACGCCTTAGTCAACAATGCTGGTTAGTACCTCTCGGATAATTATTCTCTATGTATGACTCCAATACTGACTAAGAAAACCAGGTGGACAATTCGACCAACGGCAAGCTCCAAAGGGAACGATGACTGAGCGTGAGATGTGGAATTATACATGGAATGTCAACGTTACCGGTACTCAGGTTATGACGACTACTTTCATGCCTTTACTTCTCCAATCGTCAAGCCCTCGTTTACTCTTCATCACATCGGGTACCTCTTCCGTTACCAACTCTGAAAACATGCAATTTGCTGTAAACCATTATTCACCAAAGGGCTGGCCCAAGAGCAACTTTGATGGCAAGACCTTCAATGTTCCGGCTTATCGTAGTTCAAAGACTGGCTTGAACATGGTCATGCGGGAGTGGCACCGTATCCTTCATGAGGATGGTGTTAAAGTTTGGGGTATTTCACCAGGGTTCCTTGCTACAGGCTTGGGAGGAGCCGGTCCTGATGTGTTGAAGAAGATGGGTGCTCAGGATCCTAGTGTTGCAGGAGGCTTTATTAAAAGTGTTATCGAGGGAACCAGAGATGCTGATGTTGGCAAGGTTGTTACCGCACAAGGAACCCAGCCATGGTAGATGGGACGTTTCCTGAAGCAAGCATTGAGTTATGTAATTTAGTTTCGGCAGTGCCTTTCTGCTGCATGGTGTAACAAAGCAACGATAGAAAAAGATAAACCAGCATCTTCCTTGCTTACAAGTATACCACTTCGATGCACTGAATAGGGGGTGGACGCATCGTATCCGCCATGTACTGTGTGACAAACCTTTCGCTACGCCGCATACAACCATATCAAGCCAAAATCATACCCTCCACTTTTCTGTCTCGTAAGCTCGGCATGATATTATTCTAACATAAGGCTGAGTCTTACAATTTGGGTTGCGGTAAAGGATTCTCGCCCTTACATTGCGATCATACCACGCCCATGGCTGTGCGGCACATAGAAAATTAGCAGGCAAAAAAGTAACGCTACCTGGAAACATCCTGTAAGATCTTAGATAGTAGATACTCAACGTGATAGATGACACGGCAGTTTCGAAGTATCTCCAAATGCTTACCGGTGACATCGTACCTCAATTTGCTTTTCAATGGACTTTCGGGTTTCTTCAAGGCCGTGATCAAGGGTAGCAAAAGCACCCATGGAGCCTGATTATTTACTTTTAGGTTACGGACTCACTCACCGGGAGGGTGGGGGCACCCGTGAGTGGGTTATGATAACTGATGGGTACCCAGTGGGTGGGTTGGGACTATTTTTACTACATATTGGCCATCCAGGGCCCAATTATGGTATATATAATCCCTGATTAGGTAAATTGGTACCCATGGGTATCCATGGGTGGGTGGAAGAGGCACAGTTACCCAACCAAAGGTACCCATTCCGCAGCCTTTTTATTTTACATTTCTTTTCTAGCACATAACTGTACTGCTGGCATGAAGTCCCATAGAAATTTATCATACATGTTCATTAAATAGAAGTAACGGAGTGAGATTTCTCTACGTAGACCCTTCGATGTTGAAATGTGAGTATGGAACAGTAAAGTCTAGCATGAGACCCTGATGAGAACTCCAAATTCAATGGCACGACTACTTGCGTAAATACGGTACTACCCAACGTCAATTTCCAACTACCGAAGACCAATCCTCATTCTTAATGAATCCTTCTACGCTGCTGATTCCCGGAACAGCATCCACCAACTAGAGACAAGTTAATACCACGCCGCATGTACAAACTAGTAGGATGTGAACTTACCTCCCACCATCTCTTGCATTCGGGATCTCCACCATCATACCCATACTTGCCCATAAACTCAAACATCTCTGCAATCTCCGTGCCAAACCCCTGAGGAGCCCATTTGGCCATCTCCTCTTCCCAGAACTCCACGGTGACCAGTTGGAATCTGGTCTTCTTACCCATAATCCTACCCCACAAAGTGAGCCACTCATTCCAACTCATTAGTGTTACCGCGCCGTAGAGATGGACGCCCGGCTCCAAGGCTAGTAACGTGCGTACGAATGGACCTGTGTCATTCCCCGCATCGACAAATGGGATTGGTGTGTCAGGGTTACACGGCAGTCTCAATACATGAACTCCATCCTCCATTTTCTGAGGTGCCATGAGCGACGGCGTGAATCTCCATGCAGTCATAAACACGCCCATGTTCAGCTCACTCATCTTCGCCGCTAGCGCTGGATGTGTCGACTTGATGTACGAGATCATGTCGGCTTTGGCATCGAAGTGGTAGATCTTGCTGTAAATACCATTGCTGCGCTCCTTGGTGCTACACACCATAGACACCACCAATCTCTCCAGCGTGGGGGTCTTGGAAGCAGCATCAGCAATATTGCGTCCCTGTTCGTATTCGAGCTCATAGCAGAGTTCACCGATGTGCTTTCCCTGCTCACGAGCCTTCGCTTGATTCTTTTCGTCGAAGTAAGGCTTCCAAAAGTCCGTCACAGAAAAAATGACGTGCGCTCCCTCAAAAGCCTTCAAAAGTGTCGATTGGTCATGAAGATTGGCACTGACCATCTCCACTCCTTGAGATATCAACTTTTGAGATTGACTTGACGTGGGGTCTCGAGTGATTCCGCGAAGGCGATACTTCGATCTCATTTCGGGATCATCAAGGAAGGTTTTGGCTACGGATCCTCCCTGATTGCCGGTAATTCCGATAACAACAAACAACTTGCGTTCGGCCATGACTGTATCTTGGAATCAGACTCTCAGTAATCGAAACAATAGTGACTAGGCGCCTAAGCTATTTCTTTTTCCTGGAACGAACACGAAGAACTGTAAGCTAGAGCGGTGGAAAATCAGCCCGTTCAAATATGAGACTTATACAGAAGTGGGATTGGCATCAAAAATGTCTCCCTGCACCCCAGATATATCCCAGAAGTTCAAATCCTTCGTTTATCTTACTGCTCCGGTGGCTCTACATAAAGATATGGTCGTGCAAGGATTAAAAGGGATGAATGATGTGACCCACATCTGATTGGCGGAACTTGTCATCTTCTCGGGCGAGAGCATGGGCGCCCTCTTCGGTCCTCGGCGGCCGAATGCCTGCGTTACATTCATCACATTACGCTACCGTCAATCTGGGTACCTAAGATCTGATGCATGCGAACTGCATTGCATTGCATTGCGTCGCACATCAGCTCGTGGTTTCCACGTGTGTGCCTGACAGTCATGTCCCTGCAGATGATCCCTGTTCAACATCAACTCAGCTGTGATCGTTCAGGAGGCAGCACAGTTGTGAACTCAGCCCGAGTAGGCATGAAAAAATGTATAAAACGTGAATGTTTCTCCTAAGATAGAGAAATCAAACTTTGTGTTTCGGTTTTCTATTCCACAGTTGTCCTAGCCTTGCGGATCGGACCATCCAACTTTCGTTAATCAAATCGGTACATTCGAGGAGAAATTCAGTACAACAGCAATCATGATACAAATCGTTTCCAAAGCAGCCTTACTGGCTATTCTCGCTCATACTTCTATCACTTCCGCACTCCCTCAAGCAACTGCAACTGCTGCATCGGCGTCTAAGAAATC
The DNA here is from genome assembly GCA_002946385.1 of Rutstroemia sp. NJR-2017a WRK4. Taxonomy (NCBI): domain Eukaryota; kingdom Fungi; phylum Ascomycota; class Leotiomycetes; order Helotiales; family Rutstroemiaceae; genus Rutstroemia; species Rutstroemia sp. NJR-2017a WRK4. Next base: position 175,157 of record NJPR01000037.1, on the reverse strand, counting down.
CAGCACACCGGACTACGTTATTGTAGGTGGTGGTCCAGCTGGCTTTGTCCTTGCGGAGCAGTTATCTCGGAATTCCAGTGTGACCGTGGTGCTTCTGGAAGCAGGACCAGACACTAGTGGCGTTGAGGCCATTGATGTCCCAGGTTACGCCCCAACACTGCTGGACACACAATACACCTGGAACTACAGTTCTCAACCAGACCCGAACCTCAATGGCAATGCTCCATCCCTTGCTCAGGGGCGTGGCTTCGGAGGAGGACACGCAGTTAACTACCTTGGCGCTTGCCGTGGTGCTCCATCAGTCTTCGATGAATGGGCCAAGATTAGCGGGGATGATGGTCTGAAGTGGAGTAACTTCTTCGAAGACTTCAAATCCACAGTTCATTTCGAGGACGTTGCTCTAGATTACGACCCACATGTCAACACCTCAGCTTATGGGAATGGACCGCTAGAACTTACAGCACCTAATTCCAACCTCGGTGGTTTTGTTCTGGACCTCGTCAGCTCTTGGATGTCTGTCCTCAGCCTTCCATGGGTTGATCTGAATGATGGAACTGGGCTCGGTGTCGTCACTGGAACACCAACTATTCGGGCCTCGAACCGTACCAGAGACTATGCTCCACAGGCATATGGTTGGCAGATGAATGGACGTGCCAACGTCCAACAGATCCACTATGCTCAGGTTACGAAGATCGGATTCACTGGCAAGACTGCCACTTCAGTCACCTATGTCAATCCCAATACGCAAGCAGTGACTACACTCAAAGCTAAAGAGATTATTCTCTCTGCAGGAGCGCTGAATACTCCCAAGGTAAGGAGAACTGCAACTACCCCTTCACCGGAAGACGATGTGCTGACCATATCATAGCTCCTCATGTTGTCTGGTGTAGGCCCAAAAGCACACTTGAAGTCTCTCAATATCCCAGTTGTCCTTGATGTTCCTCAAGTGGGACAGCATCTGTAAGTCGTGACACCCAAAAATATTTCAGCGAACGCCATTCTCACATATTCTTCTAGACAAGATCACCACTGTGCTTTCATGGAATTCGAAGTCACAGATAATATCCAAACTCTATGGCAAACTACCCAGAATGCCACCTTCGAAACTATTGCAAATGCAGAATATTCGAATGCTGGTGGTGCTAACGGTGGCCCGCTTGGAGTTCCTAGTGGTGCAGCATTCGCTCTTCAACGAGTTCCCGACTCTGTCTTCCAAGCAGTGAACGACACCTATCACCCTTCTCTGCCCGCTGATCGTGGCCAATTGCTATACCAATATTCTGCCTCAACCTTGTCCGCCGGTACACCAAATGTTAGCATCGTCTCACCTTTCGTCGCTGTAAGTCAGCCAGAAGATTCAGGATATCTACATCTGGCTTCATCAGATTATCGTGATGCACCATTGATCTATTCAAACTACTTCGGCTCGGCAGGCGACAAAGCTGCGGTCCTCTGGGGCTACAAACAAATGAGAAAGGTCTTCCAGTCTTCAGCAATTTCGCCCTATATCGTCAAGGAACTATACCCAGGCACAAATGTGACATCCGATGCCGATCTATGGACTGCGATTCAGAACTCAGCTTTAACTTTCCATCATCCGGTAAGTCCATAGTAATTCCAATTCTATCCCACCGAGGATATACTAACATGAACTCTAGGTTGGAACCGTCGCACTAGGCACTGTGCTTGAAGGCAAGACCTTCAGAGTCAAGGGGCTCAAGGGTCTTCGTGTGGTTGATTCCTCCACCTTCCCAGGGTTAACAACATGCCACCCACTGGCAACTGTTTATGCATTGGCCTACCATGCGGCACAGCTTATCAAACAGCAAGATGCTGCCGAATTTTAGATACAGTCTCAGCGACGCATGTCTTTTTTGTAACTTAGTTTTTGTTTTCAATATCTTTAGAGTTTATTTCTTCTTTTCAAACTTTTAGAGTACACGCTTTCACAGGAATAATAACAGATTTTCGCTCGTACAAAGCCTCCCACAACTGAGAATCCCTTGTGTGACAAGATAATGGAAGTGTTAGGAGGTACTAGAGGTATGGCTATTTTGTGCTATATGAGGGCCGTTTCACATCAATCCCATGCCAACATATCGAGCAATGTCGTCGTCTTCGCTATCTATGTGCATGCGATAATGCCAACCCTATGCTGCGAAAAGGGTACCCATGGGTGGGTTTTCGAGCACTTCAACCCACCCACTGGTACCTATAAGTGGGTTTTTGCAGCTGCTGCAACCCACCTACTACATATTCAGGGGTGCAGCATATACCTGAAATAGTTCTTTGGTAGCCAGTCGGAAAATAGCCCCCAACCCACCAAATAGGTACCATTAGTCATCACAACCCACCTACAGATGCCCTATCCCAGCGAGTATCCAACCCACCGGGTGGGTGGGTAAGTTGCATCCTAGCAAATCTCGATCCATGCTCGATCCTGAGATGAGAATGCTGCCAAGACAATCGAGTGGATCAGGGTAGTATTCGGATTCCAAAGCCAGTAATGAGAGTCTCTGACCGCGCTCCCGATTGCCGTCTGCGTGTCCGAAAGGAGATACGGAGTTGAACTCTGGGACGGGATGGGATTTGCCACTCTTTGTTTACGGAGTTCAGAATCCTGGTTATGATAACTGCGTTTTCAACTGCTTTCGGTTCCGGTTCCTAAATCCCGAGGTGTTGAATAGAGTGCGGCTTGATAGTACTCAAACTTTACGTGATGAACGCCAGTTCGCATTCTCCGAACTATTCTGGCTAGCAGCAGCGCCTGCCGATGGCGATGACAGGGCGTGGAGTGAAAACATGATGGACTCTACAGATGATGGCGGTTAAGTTTCTTGGAGCAGCTTCTTGGCTCCAAGTAATGATGGAATAATTCAGACTGGAGAGTTATCCAGGTGTGGAAGCAAAACAGGATGTAATTACATGTGAGCTATATCTATATTAAGGTTATCATAGTAGGTCTTGCCGTATCACAAAGTGATGCTTCTACACTACTTCTTCCTCTCGGTTACGATCATGTTCATCCCATTTTGGATCCATATTCCAGCTCCAAATCTCTCCTGAACAGGTTTTACCGAGTCCTCAATCGTCCAGTCGAAGTGACGCAGTAACTAGTACACAAATTAGATTTCTCCACGAAGTTCTTGGGCTGTGAATAAACGTACTTCTGCAAACACCTTGTTGAGTTCCAACATGCCAATATTCTTCCCAAGACATCCGAAGCGACCACTTCCAAACACCAAATCCACCGTGCTCATATAACGAGCATGCGTAGCTTCATCAGCCTCGAGCCAGCGTTCCGGACGGAATACATGCGCGTCTTCACCAATGAGATCCTTGCGATGAGTGACGGATGATGGGCTCAGAACAACTTCCGTCCCAGCTGGGAAGAAAACCCCCTTGAACGTATCGCCTCCTGGTGGAGCGACTTTGGTCATTAGACCAAACAGCGGCGGACACATTCGCAGTCCTTCCCATATGACTGCTTGCAGATAGGGCAGCTGCCGAGCTTCGGAATCTTTGATCACTGAATCTGGGGAGATTCTGCCAGAAGCAACCGCATTATCGATTTCTGCCTGCAAAGTCTTATAGACACGAGGATTGGTTACGATGTACAACATTGTCATATTAAACGATGTTGACGTAGATTCGGAGCCAGCCAGGATTTGAAGATGAGCTTCACTTTCCGCTTCCTTCTGTGAAAGATTGTGGGATATGAAATGCCCAAGCATATCTGCCTTCTGGTTACGTCCTTTTTCGGCATCGTTGGCGGCAAGAGCATATCGTTCTCCAATCATCTCATGTGCTATCTCTGCGATCTTACCCTGTCCCACTTTATCCTCATCCTTGGGTGCCATCAGTTTTGCAACAATCGGATTGCCAAAGAGGTGTTTCTGGAGCCATGGGAAATCCGAAGCTAATTCGAACATCGGGATGACTTTCTGGGTGATGGAGATGTAATTCCACAGATCTTCATTGGCCTCGAGATAACCAAAGGCTCGACCAAATGCAATTGATGATAGAACATCCAGAGTGAAGTACTGAGACAATCGGCTCATGTCTACTACTCGACCGCTGTTGGTGTGGTCGCGCCGGAGCATATTCAACATAATGTTGATTTGATCCTCGATAGAAGACTCAAGGTTATCAACTCCCTTTCCAGAATACTAACAACCTTGTTAGTGTGCGAATGCACGAGCATGAACATCTTGGAGGAAAAAGAGATCAAGAAGACCGAACAAACGTACAGCAGGGCCCAATTTACTTCTCAGGAGCGTGTGCTTCTTCTCATCTGTTGTGCTGAAAATGTTGTCCGTTTCAGAATCGAATTTGTGAATCTCATACCAGGCAGCCCGTCTCCAAGGAGAACGCGGCGCGCTCATATGCCGCAACAGATCTGGATCATTTGTAACCACCATATTAGGTCCAATCCTCGCATAAGACCCATATTTCTCTAGAACCTCTTCCAGTGCATAGTGCTGGCGATGCTTTAGAGACTGTTTCAGTAGCCATAAGTCAGAGACTGAGGCCAGGAACGGACCCTTGAAGCCTGAGAGTTTTTGGTAGATTTGGTAACGAGTTACTACAAGGTAGATAAGTGGTGCGATGAGGATGAAGCTGAGAGGTACAAGAGTGAATATTGCCATGACTGCTGAAGAGATCTGCTGTCGCTCTCAGATCTGAGTTGGAGGTGTTGCAACAAAAAGAAATGTGCGAGTCGACGCCCTTGTTTGAGTCACACAATCTCATCAGTATGTACGTACAAATGTGTACGTATTCTATAAAGCCATTAACTTTTCTCACATCAGCCTCCGCACGAGCATTGTCAGTTTTTGTCAAGGTTACACTTCTGCTTATGGGATGCGGGACCTATCGTCAGCAACTCTCGGGTGCTGCTTCCGTGCAGAACCCGGCTTTCGGATTCCGATTTTTTCACGTGACGTTCACCTGATTCACAAATTCCGGCGTAGGGAGATGATAGATCCTTCAGTGAAAGTTAGAGCCCTTATAATTGTACAGGGTTGTAGAATAAGATTAATGGATGGCGTCTTGTGATTGACGAGAATTGGAGAGTCTCCCGGGTTCCGGCCTTGGTTGACAAAATCCTCGCCTCCATGTGAAACAACGGACTTCCCCTTTACCATCATATATACCATTGATGATATGAAAGAAAGATAGCAACTATCCTCATGCTGTTACCCATTAGAATAACTCCTCATTGAAACTCACAAAATTAAAATGGGCAAATCTCAAGGCTTATTCTCCATCACCATTTGCGCCAAGCGCAAACCAGGCATGGACGAAGATGAATACCACAAATACATCAGCGAAACTCACGCCGGTCATCTCAGCCAACTATTAGTTGACAAAAAGATAGTGGATTACAATATGGTTAGTTTTCCCTTCCTTTCCATCATCCACGCTTTTCCCCTCAAAGTCACTAACTTATACAGCACCACGCCTCATCCGAGTGCATGAAAGATCTCGAACACCTTTTTCCCAACTTACCAAATGTCAATCGCTCCGAAAATGATGCGTTCATTACGATTGTGTTTAGAAATGTTCAGGACTATGTGGATGTGAAGAATGATCCACATTTCATCAATGTGGTGAATCCGGATCATAAACATTTTTCGGATCCGGCGAATACGCTGATGTCATACGGGTGGTATGAGAAGCATGTGAAAGATGGGGAGTTAGTGGTAGAGTGAAGAGAGGAGGGAAGATAATGAAAAAGTGGATATGCTGGGTGCAAAGGGTTTGATCATCGGGTTTAGATATCCATAAAGCAAAATCACAATGGATATTTGCATCATTTGACTTTCCCAATAAGGGTACTATGAAGGCATTTGTGCCAGTGAACGATGGAACAGTCGTTGCAATTGTGAGTTGAACGGGAGGCTGAACTAGACACCATGATCATCAAGAAGGTGATTAAATGCAGTGTTCGATGATGTCTGATTCCTTAAGCTACAGTTCAGAGGTGGCCACTAAATGGTCTTGCTCTCTTTTACTATATAGAACTAACTAGTTCTCTGAATGCCCTCATGTATGCCTATTTCGTACAATCAATAGATTCCAGTAAACTGTAGTCACTTCTATAGTCTATTCTCGATAGTAATCTCGTGTTAGTGACCTCCCCAAGAACAATTCATAAATGTTATCACGCAACAGCGAAAACTCGGAGCTAGAGCGGCAAGACCTGCACAACTTCGATAAATATATCACAATCTAAATCCAAATCTCCAGCCATTCTCAACCTCAAGACACAGCTTCGACAGTGTTCGCTTTTCCCCGGGCCGCTTCCGCCTTCTTCTGGTTCTCTGCATGATCCGCATTCGTCTCCCAATTATCATGGCCCTTCATTGGACGGAATCCCGCCGTAAACACCGGACTCTGCTTTACTTTCTCCCAGTCATGAAGCATAACTCCATTCTCAACCGAGCACTTGACCTCCTCCGCACCGCGAGGGATAAGTGATGCTTCATACTCGGAGATCGCTGCATCTTGAGTCTTCTCGCCTTGGATTGTCGCTTTGATTCCTGCGACGAGCTCGAAGATGTCGGTGATACAGTGGTTTAGCCCTTGTCCTCGATCTATATATGGATAGGTAGCTTGTTAGTGTATGCACGATGGAGGGAAATTTATGTCAAATCTGGAATAAAGAGGAAGAACGTACACGGTGGCATAGGGTGCGCAGCATCCCCAACTAGAGTGAGCCGGCCTTGGTGATTATCCCAAGGCTCAGTAATCCAGTAACTAATATCCGCCTTATGAACCTGGGTATCCTCCGGAATCCACAGGAACGACGAACGAGCCGGTTCCGCCAATCCAGCCGCTTTCTCCTTGATGATAGCCAAGCGCTCAGCATAGCTAAGATCGTGTCTGGCCTCCCCTCTCCACGCCATAGCGAGATGGAAAACCCAAGTTTCAGGATGATCCGGACCATCTGGCATGCTGGAGATGGATTGGAAAGCATGGAAAGAGCGGTCGCTGAGGGCGAGGAAACTGGTAGGGAACTCGGAGCGTAGATAGCGGGCTTTTTGAGCGTCGTTGTAGCAGACGGTTAGATTCATATGCCAGATGGGGAACGCAGTGACTGCTGCTTTCTCCGCTGAACCAAGGGCAACTTCCCGAGCTCGAGAACGAGCCCCGTCGGCTCCTACTAGGAGAGTTCCTGTGACCGAAGTGCCGTCGGTGAATTTCGCTGTGACGCCTTGTCCGCTAGCGCCAAATTCAATCTCGCTGAGGTGCTTGCCGTACTGGACGTCAATGTTCTCTCCACATAGTTTTCTCATTTTGCTACGTGGGACACGCAATCCTTTCTTGTATGGGACGCCGGCAAGAATGTTGCCAGTCTCGCCGTGAATGATGGGATAGTTGCCACCGGCGTTGATGGGGACTGCTGGGTTGCATGAAGCTTTCTCCATGTTGGAGTAAATGGCTGGCGGCAGGAGAGTTTCAAGACGGTCTAATGACCAGTGAATTGCCATTGTCCACTCATTGCTACGCACGTTGAGCGAAGCATCTTTTTCGAAGATCGAGTAACGAATGCCTTCCTGTGGGGAATGAGTATATTTTCTTCATGCAATGCTTTCGGGGAGTAGAGAAAAACCTTTTTCAATGCTTGAGCAAGTACAAGACCGGTGATACCTGAATAAGAGTCAGTAAAGTGGCTCTGCAAAGTATCAATCATGAATGAAACACACCTGCACCAATGATAAGAACGTGAGGTTCTTCTGAAACGTTCTTGGTTGCCATTGTTCGGATTTCTTTTCTTTCCTTTCTTGGTCGTTTTCTAACTAGTACGATGATACTGTGTCAAATGGGTTTATAAGTTAGGCGCAAGCCTTGAGGTTGATATTGATCTCGATAGCTGCGGTCTGTAAAACCCGAAGTCTGGTGTATCTCGGTCTCGGCTGCCGAAACTAAGGGGAGAACGACAACATTTGGGGTAGAGTTCACATGTTCATCTCACGTAATAAAAGTATTTGCTCTGTGAGCACTCCAGGCATGAATCATTTATGTGAAATTCGCGGACTCGCGGACTCGCGGAGGGTATGCATAATGTTCAAACCTGCTTATCTCCACGAGTGCTTAAAATAATGTTTGTACAAGCTCTTTGACCGAATCAAATACCGCCCCTTCATTCACCCCTCCCAGAGCTCTCTGTATAATGATAGGGATCTCATCCTCACTAACACCCCAACCAGATAGAGTGCGAACATTTAGATCAAGGGAGCTAACTAACGCAATGATACGATCGCCAACCTCAAGGGCGTCCCGCAAATCGTCACCAGTTTTAGAGCCCCCCGTTGATGGCAGCAGACGGGCAATCTGCCTAGCATTTTCCGGTGATTCGCGGGCTTTCAGACGGACCACCTTTCCAAGCGTTATACAAGAAGTCACCCCATGCGGAATGTTGTAGGGACTACCCAGAGCATGTCCGAGACTGTGAGAAAGACCCATACCCCCCTTGATGTTTTCACCTTTCAACCCAGAGCTTGCGTATGCTGCGAGCATAAGCCTTAGAATAACGTTCTCGTCGGATGGATGAGATGCATTGGCCTTAGGAAGACACTCAAAAAGCTCACCCACGGCCCATTGTGAAAGCGCCTTCCAAGGTACTTCGCTCGATGTGGGGTGATACATGCATTCGACGGCATGATCCATGGCCCGCATGCCGGTTGTTACCCAGAGATCCTTGGGTGTGTAGCGCGCGTATTGTGGGTCGTAGAAAATGCCGGATACGCCCATCTCTGGTATGCGGAATCCCACCTTCACACCATCCGGCTTAGTATAGCCACCTCCAGCCGTGCACTGTATTTCATTTAGATGATAATCATATAGTCAAAGTATGATACTAACCTCAGCAGCACTCAAGGTGGTTGGAATTGTCAGATGCGTGAGAAAAGCCCCGGACTTCTCCTTCACCCGGAGTGAGATGACCTTGGCGGTATCGATAGGCGAGCCTCCGCCAAGTGACAAGATTGTGTCTACATTGCCATGATCTAGAACCGTCTCGACAGCCCTGTCGACATCGGCAATTGGTCCATGCTGGCGAATATCTGACACCGTCCCGGCGTGGTGCTCGCCAAGTAAACGCTCAAGCTGCTGTACGAGTGGGGTTTTCGTTGCTAGCGACGTTCCAGTTACGATGAAAACTCTAGAGGACGGTGTAGGAAGGGTGTTAATAAGATGCTGCTCAACGCATCCTGAACCATAATAAACATTCTTCACGTTCAATCGTGGCACCCAGTGGCCAGATAGAGATACGTCTGTGGGGGAGGTGTTGGCAGCCATGACTTGTGAGATGAAGTAAGTGCCATCTTCACTACAGGCATCGATTACAATTTATCCCATCGCGATATTCCTACCGTTTGAGCTCGGTGCACGACGTTTCTTATGTTGAAGTTTTCGGATTCCGTTTGCCGGCTGAGAGTTGGGGTTGACTAAAGCTTGGGCCACACGTCTAGAAGAATATTTGATAGATAGAGTCCTCTAGTGTCTAAAGTCGCCCCTTTACATGATCTTATGTAGCAACCGGCCGAGAAACTCAACTGAAGCCCGAGAAATACATCACTCGCCCGAGAGGCCAAAATGACAGCGAGAAGTGAGGATGGCAGCCCATAATTAGATCCAACTGATCTTCTTAACTCCGGTAAGCCCTTAAGCCAGCTATTGCCGCGATGGGAAAGCCTTGCGCCACAAAAATTGGGCGCAAAGACATCGCAGGGCTATATCTCTTATATAGCTCGTTTCTTCTCTTTTCATATTGTCATACTACAATGCAGAAAAATGGAAGACGAGCTGCAGCTAAAGATTCCCATTCCACTTCAGCCACTGGCTCCGAAGCTCGGGTCAGCCAGCTCTGAAGAGACCATGCGTCACGAACCAAGTCTTGCAAGTCTTGCCGCCCCAGAAGAAAAGCGACCGGAACTCTCGTCACAGTCCGCAACTGAACTTGTCCCCCAGGATGTGGAGCCTCCCGGCGTTGCCGCTGTCCCAAGCCCTCCGCCCAATGGTGGTATCATAGCAGTGCGTACAACTTTCTCTTTCGTATCTATACATCCTCAACCGATGTTATGTCCCTAACATAATCTCGCATCTTTCCCTGTCCCGGATGCTCATGCGAATGCAATGCTGACAATAACAAAAATTTAGTGGCTGCATGTCGTCGGCGGCTTCATGTTGTTCTTCAACACATGGGGTATCCTGAATGCATTTGGAGCTTTTCAAACGTACTACGAATCCGGCGCACTGTTTCACAAATCGTCATCAGACATATCCTGGATCGGCTCGATACAATCCTTTATGGTTCTAGTGACAGGCGTCTTCGCCGGGCCTATTTACGACCGGGGTTATCTGCGAGCGTTGATGATTGTCGGCAGCTTCATGATTATGTTCGGTCATATGATGCTCAGTATCTCCAGCGAGTACTGGCAAGTGCTGCTTGCGCAAGGATTCTGTGCCGGGATTGGTGCCGGGTGCCTTTTTGTACCGTGTGTTTCGGTACTACCTACGTACTTCAGTACGAAAATTGGACTTGCGGTTGGGATTGCCGCGTCCGGGTCTTCGTTTGGTGGCGTCATCTATCCGATTGTTTTGCATCGGTTGATCGATCAGATTGGATTTCCGTGGGCTGTAAGATCCATGGGCTTCATCGCGCTGGGAACTTTATTGATACCGATTTGCGTGATGAAGATGCGATTGAAGTCGCCGAAACCGAGGGCACTGGTTGACTGGACTGCTTTCACGGATTGGCCTTATATGGTGTTTACAATCGCAACCCTTATCGGTTTCATTGGTCTCAACATTGTGTTTTTCTATCTATCCTATTTCTCACTCGATAAACGTGTCTTGGACGAAGACATGTCCTTCTACGTTATCGCAATCTTCAATACAGCATCTATATTCGGACGTATCGCCCCTAATGCCATCTCGGACAAGATCGGACTGTTCAATGTATTGACGCCGGGAGCATTGCTTACGGGGGTCTTGCTTCTTATTATGATGGCCGTCGAAAATGAAGCAGCCATTATCATTCTCGCAGTGTTGATTGGATTCTTCAGTGGTGTTTTCATTGCGATGCCACCGGTCTGCATGGTTGCTTTGACGGAAAACAAGTCATTGATCGGAACAAGAATCGGTCAAGGCTACGCTATGATCGCCTTTGGTGTATTGGCTGGCGGGCCAGGTGCTGGCGCTATCTTGGGAACAGTCGAACCGCTGGATTGGATTGGACTATGGTCTTTCAGTGGTGTAACAGCCTGCGTGGCGAGCCTTATATATGCTGCTTTGAGAGTAGTTAAGTACGGGCCTAGTTTAAAGATCAAGGTCTGAATGGAGGATCTTCCGAGTGTATACATATAATATATTGGAAATAAGGAGAGCTGGTAGAATCAGTTTAAACATAAAGTGTATAATCAAATATTTTTAAATATTGGAGACTTCAAGTTAAAACCTTTTGAATCTGGCCTCCCGCCAGCGGGATTAGATCGACACCGATATATTCCTTTACGAAGAACATTTGATAATATTTTTTTCAGGCTCACAGTAGGTCTTTCAATCATGGCTGCCGAAATCTAGGCGATTTTTCCTACTGCTATGCTCATAACAATTCCTCCAAAAACGCCCATGGGTGATGTCGCTGCCGCTACAACATCAAGCGTGGTGAAGATAACTGCAAGAAGTATTCCCAGGCCGAAGAAACCGTTTACAGCGGCCGAGAACCATATACTGAAAGGAATAACAGAAGCGACCCTCTGTATCTCCTCCGCAATATGGTCAGATCCATCGACGCCTGAGAGCCTTCAATCAACTAATTGACAGATTATTTCTCGAAGGCTGTACGAACAGATACGAAATTAGAAAGTTGCACCGTGAATATAATTTTGAAGTTGTACTACGTCGGGTCAACTGTCCTAATTTGACTGCCTGGGAAGACCATTTCCAACCACGACTCCCTGGAAAAAGATAGAAGACAGCTGCGCACGACATTGATAATCCTTCTCGCCGATTGATCCCAAAGCTCTATTTCGCTGACTCTTAAACTGAATGGAACTTCAGTGGCAAAGACGAACTTGCTGGTGTTGCAAAAAAGCTCTCAAACTGTCTCATGTCCTGGTTTCCGGTGGTAGTAGTATGATAACTACTATAAATATCCACAATGAAAGCTTTCATAGCTGCATGACATTAAAGCTGTTGTAAAGGTGACGGGATGGTGATTTTTACTTACCGAGCACAGCCAGGTGTTCTCCAATGCAATTGCGTGGCCCACTCATGAACAGCCAAACCCATTGCCTCATTTGTCGCTGCTTGTTAATATCAGCTTTGAGCCATCTCTCTGGAAACCATATGTCAGGGACCGGAAAAACTTCAGAGTTCCGACCAAGCATATAAGGCGAAGCGGTTGCTATGGTTCCCTTGGGAATTGTGAAGCCGTTGATTGTTGCGTTTGCCGGTGCGATACGAGGAAATGGCCCGATGCCAGCCGGATAGAGGCGCATCGTTTCCATAAGCACAGCATCTAGCATCTTGGAATTCCGAGGCACATCTGAGGATATTAGCTCATCTCGTAGTCTTGTCTGTATCTCAGCGTTTCTTGAAAGCTCCAACATGACATATGTCAGAATAATTCCAGTGGCTTCGTGCCCGGCATGGGTCTGATCAACCATATCAGATGCGATCAGATTTAGCTTCTCCTCTAGAGCCAGTTTTATTCTTTGCCAAATGTCTTTGAAGGTGCCCATGGAATCAAATTCACTCAAGTGGGTCATATCCAGTTTCTTGATTGCATTTCGGGTAAGATCCAGCACGAATGAGTGAATGGTATCGAAGGCTGCATCGACAGACGGAGAAACCAGCTTGATTCCAAGCCAGCGCAGAGAGGATACAAGCCGCATGATTTCCGTCGAAGCAAAGAATGCCCATGGCTCAAGTGCTCTCTGAAATGCAAGCAAGTGATGCGATGCCTTGTCGGGCTGTCCCGTCCAATTTGTGCCATTCTCGATTCCGTAAACATAAGCAGTGACAATATCCATACTATATTCTTTAGTCAACGAGTACACATCTATGTCCTCTCCCTTCTCGGTCGCAGCTCGTAGCCTCTGAAGCAGCCTATCGTGAGTGATAGTACTTAAGATCCGGCCAAGCTCGATAGAATTGATAATGGTGGACTTCGAGTAGACGTGGGTATATAACCGTCTCCGTTCCGAATGTGACTTTCCCTGACGTATAGCAAATAATGGGGGAAAACTGCCATGTAAGAATTCCATAAGATGAGGTACCGGATGGACCTACCCACCCAAATTGTGTAAACATATCATACATGCTTGACTTTTCCCAGTTACCTCCGTAGATTGTGCGAACGCCATCGTCGATGCTATTGACGCTGATCTCGTTTGGACCTATTCTGATCACTGGACCGTGTCGACGGTGAGCTGCGAGGCATGTCGAATACTCCGTACTAGTCGCCCTGATCCATAGTAACCATGCTCTGGAGAACGGTGCTGTTAAACTAGCGTTTGGTATCGCGTTGAGCGGAGATGAAATCGCTTTGGCGGCCTTAGGAACAAGCCAAAGAAGGCAGGCTGAAAGCACTATTAAAATAATAGTTGCTAACATTTCTGGAGATGAAAGTGTGTGGTCTGAAGATGAAATTATGGTTCTCTACAGCGACGACCGTCAAACGACGATGCACCTGGAAGGACTAGATATGAAGTTGTAAATGTTAGTGGAAATATAGGAGCAAAGAAAGAATAGAGAACTTTTATATCACAGTGCACAAGAGTGAATCGGTGCTCGTGCATGAGAGCGAATCCTCCGATGCAAGCCAATCACAGGAAGTGGCTCGGTCGGGCACAGCTTCTCCAACTGTTTGGGGCAAAATCCGCTCACCGCCCGCCGTTTTAGCCATAATACAACTGGGAGTGAGATAGGAGATATAGGAGAGCTTCACTTCGTACGGGAGGACGTCACCTGGGACTCGCCCATCACATTATGTGAAGCAGCCAGCCAAGCCAGCCAAGCCAGCCAAGCCAACCATATAGACCACAACTGTTACCCTCTCAGGAGGGGCGAGAATACTTCTATTACCCTTACCTAGGTCTACTATGGACGATTATAATTCCTTTTCATTATCTTAAGTAGATCTGCTAGATCCAACTCAGTTGGCAGCAAGTCGAACCATTATACACCTGAGAAGGGCAATTTGAACCATAACCATCCTGCTCACAGCTGGAGACCCCTGCACTCGCAGCTACGACTTACACTGTAGGATAACAAGAAAGTTACAACCAGTCGCGACTCGCGCTCCATTCATTAAGTGACTATGCTTGCGATAATTGGCGTCGACGCGCTTATGTCACCCGCAACTTAGATATCGCCATCCAAAACGACTGCACTGGCACGTCAAGCCCAATCTCTGATATATCCGGAAATGCGCGACCACTTTTTGGTATATATGTGTGCATCGTAAGGGGGAGGATATATTTCCGGGTAGGGTAGTAAGACGCAGCGTCAGCTTGAGAGACTGGCTGGGCGAATACGTGGGAGAAATCACCGGCGAAAGAGAAGATGAGGTGAAAACATTACCGGTGAGGACCAAAGGATAATAAGAAGAATCATATTAATAACTTATATACTAACGAATATCAGGCACACATGATGCCGTAGGTATCATTCTAAACCCCATCTCCAAACAATCATAATCATAACTCATCGCGCATTACCCCACCCCACCCTTCAAACCTTCTCCTCCGCACCCCTCCCCAACCTCTCCCTCTCCCTCTTCTCCAACTCCTTCTCCTTCCTCTCCTTCAACTCCCTACAAAAGACACTCCTCTCCCGAATCACATCCCCCTTCCACAAAAACACCCACGGAACCGCACACATCCCCAGACTCAAAAACGCCAACAAACTACTCGCCCACGGCACGCCTAGTCTCGTATACATGGGCCCCGCCGCAAACGGGAGCACCGCACCGGCCAAACTCCTACAACAGCTCGACGCCGCCATCGCACTCGCCGCAAAGACTTCATACGCATCCGTCAAATAATTCAGCAGCGCGATGAAAATGAGGATGAATCCCATTCCGAAGGGGATACCCGCCAGCATGGGTACATAGAAGGGGATGGATTCTCTCGAGGTCCAGCCTAGCCAGAATAGCGATACGACGTAGAGTGGGCCGCCGATAACTGCCAGTGGGAGACGGCGGGATTCTTCTTTCTTTGTCCAGGGCTTATTTGCTTGTTGAGCTTTGCGAAGAAATGCGTCCCACCATAGGAATACGAAGATCGCGAGAATGGCACCGATGCCGATGGGAAGGAACATAAGACCAGAGACACCCGTCGATTGGCCATAGATGCCTTGAAAAATGATCGGGTACGCCTCGAAATACATGTAGAAGATTCCGTAGGCAAGCGCGAGATAGGAGCATGCAGCCAGGGCAATCAGCTCGAAAAACAACATTCGAAGCGGACGGGTTAGAGTCACTGTGATCATTTGTTTTAGATCTCGGTTTTCGAGTTCGATTGGGGCGAAGATTTCTGGATTTCCGGTTTCTTTCCGTAACCGTTGCGCGCGTCGTAATAGGATTATTGGGCCGTATGTCTCCGGAACGAAGATCAGGGGCAGCCACGTCGCGGCTGCAACGATAAGACCGATCCAGAATGTCCATCTCCAACCAAGAATGGGGGATATATAACCGGAGATGATTGGAGCAGTTAGGGGACCTACACATGTTCCCTGGAAAAGTCAGCAGTGTCCAGATCAAAATTTAAGGACAACTTACGGCAGTAAAGACAGCCATTGCACGACCACGCGTAACGGGATCATTATAAATGTCTGCATAGATACCCCCACTAACAGAGATCGGACTACTGGCGTTGATACCAGCAAGGATTCGGAAAGCCAAAAGCCCTCCCCATGTTGGTGTTAAAGCGCAACCAAGCGTAAATGCGGTATAGCAGAAGAACGTCGCTAGCATGAGTGTTCTTCGACCGTATTGTTCCGACAGTGGACTAAATACCAAAGGACCAAGAACATACCCCAGTAAGTACATTGACATTGGAAGAATCTCTGTAGACTCGGAGGTGATGTTGAAGTACGAGCCGATGTAGGAGATTGCACCCGAGGGTAAGGCGGATCCCATAGTACTGTTGATCACTACGAGCATTACAACCAAGACAATGTACGCCTTCCATCCCTACGAGGTGGTTAGCTGCGTTGCCAACGAGTCACACCATACTTCAACGTACTGAAGACCAGTTGTATGGATTATCTGGGTCCTCCTCTTCCCAATGTATGACCTTCCTTTTCGATTCCTTAACACTGGATGCACTTGAATTTGGAAAGGATGCCTTGTTGTCTTTGGCTTCGAGATCATATCGTTCTTGGGCATCTTGTCGATTGATTCCGGTTACTATGCGTGATAGCCTGGACTGGAGCCGTTCTACAATCTTGTTAGCCTTCCTCCCTGTAATCTTAGCTGTTGCAACCCACCTATCGACTGAGTGTTGTGTAGTGCATCGAAGTTAGGATCAGTATGGGTATTGCCTTCACAGCCAGCTGCATCGATATGAGCCATACTTGAAAACTTCCAACGAAATCACAGCGAAAATAACAGAGAACCAAAGGAGAGAGAGAAGAGGTACGACCTACCTATGATATATTAGACCTATACGAACTACCAGGCATTACTCACATCATTTTCACCCACCGCAAAGCTTTAAAGAGGGTCAAATCTACGGAAGTGCATGGTCTATTTTCTATTCCCGGCATCTTTGCATTTGTTCCCGCCGCCGCGCCGAACATTCTCGTGTGGATCTTTAGCGGCCCACAGAACGCTCTCCGCGCATTGGATAGACGGATGGACCGTCCCACATGGGTAGTCAGGTACACCAGCCACCGTGGAACCCTAGCCAGAACTTGGCTTGAAGGGCTTGATCCGGCAGTGGCTGAAGCTTGTTTGAGTCAAGAATCGCTTCCGAGTCATTGCAAGGTTCGTGATACCCAAGGAAACAGTTATCAGATGCTGAGGGCCTTGAGAGTCGATCGGTCGTAAATGTTCAAGAATTGATCTATTATGACATGACAAACCACCTCCGCATCATTTCGCAATATTGGGTCGAGATGAAGGATTTGTGGGCGCGCATAGCAACGGTAAGAAGTATCGGGTACGTAGTGGACCATATATACATGCCGTTCATCCATCCCGAAGTGCTTATCCGATAGGTTCTGCGTCACCGCGTGGTTGTGGAGCTTTTTTTGATGGACCCTTTTTCCTTTTTGCTTTTTTTCAGTTGAAATTTTCTTTCCGAGAAGCTATGTCTCCAGGTTGATACTTCGTCCGAATCGTGCGTACAGTTCCACCTTCAACTGGCTCATCTCCTCCCTGATTGTGCTAAGCTTCTCTTCAACCGCTGTCACTTCCTCCTCGATATTCTCCGTCGACTTCGTAAGGAGTTCTTGAACTTCAGATAGCGGTAAGGAAATAAAGGAGTCCCCGATTTTATATCTTTTTCAATGTAAGCCCACGTTGAGAAAAGGCGGAGTGGCCCTCGAGTCAAGGAGGTGGGGTGGATCATACGGTATCAGTTCCTCTTCATCCGCCAGTTCGAGTTCGTTCGAAACATCATCCAGGTCCTCCTTTTCTTTCTGCGAATCAACTCATCAGTACTGTCGGAAAAGGTCGGCAGGGTCGGCATATCGATGGAAGCTATACTGACATGTTTCGACTTCAACTCCTCTTCGAGCCCGATCTCTCGCTGGTGTAAACGACTGAATCTGTTGATCTTGTCTTGATCTTCTCTGCGGACCTCGACTTCATCTGCGCCGACTGCCGCCTCGTCCTCTTTCGATAACTGGAAATATAAAGTCAGTTCGGGGTCTGCAGAGGTTAGGTGGAAGTTTGCCATACCATACGACGTTGCATTTCGAGGGTTGTGATGTGTTGTAGCTCCGAAAATAAAGTCGCAGAGATGATGGCAGCTGTAGGAAAAGCCCATTGTTGCCTCAGGCCATAAGATCAATTGAGCTACCCCGCGGAGGCCGCCAAGCCCGACGCGCCTGCTCACAGCCGGTAGCTATCAACATATGAAACATATCTTAGATATCTGCGTACGGAATGCTTCACGCGCGTATAGACGTTTGCGCTTTCGCGTATTAGTAAGTTACCCAAAACTCGAATACAAAACACTCATACGGCGCCCAACGTGATTGTTTACTCTGCTGCTGTCGCTCATGTTCTCCCTCGGTTGGAGCCATCCCACTCTCGTATCTCATCTCCGAGAATCTAACGATGTCACCAATCGTTACATCTCTGTCCTGCACGTGTTTTACCCGGGAATATGGTAATCTATCCATGAGCTGCTGCTACGACGTCCAAAGCGTTGCGCCTTGCAGCCGATCGATATAGCTCTTGGTGAACACGCATTTGGTTGTGTGGTACCAATCATGTCTTCATTCAATATCCTCATTTGGACGTTTTTAATATATTTCTTCGGAAACACCTCCTTTAGCACTGGTATCGAAGTCAATACACGTGTGTACCGTTTGTCTAGTCTAGAGAATGATGCGACTATAACTACTCCTCTATCTCTCAATTCTTTTATGTAGCGGTCCGTGAACCAACCGTCAGTTGTCCATCATTAAACAAAGCGACGAGAAGCAATGGCAATCCTTCCAACCTCTTTGCTGAGTCTTGCCAGCGCAAGCTTAATTCTTACCTCAACTGTTCACGCAAGCAGTGCAACCATCTTTCTCGCCCCAGAACAAGACATTGTCCTGCCTTCCAGTGATTCGGCCTCCAATCCGTTGGAGTGGCTAGGCGCGAACAGTCCTTATTTTACTGGTGAGAACCCCAATTACATCCACCCCCAATTGGCAATCAATTTGCGGACTTCACGACATTGTCACCAGTAAAATCGAGACTTCATGAAACTGACGAATTCCAGGACCCAAAGTGCATGGTGTGAGCAATCAAGTCCCTGACAAATGTTTTGTAGAGCAAGTTGCCTACAATGTCAGACACGGTAGTCGTTTCCCGGATTCTGGAGCCTACTCAGGGTGGGTGACATTATACCAGAAGGTGTGAATCTTCACGTGCATTAATAGTAGAGTGTACGTTAATCTCAACTAGATCCAAGCATCCAACTTCACTGCAAAGGGCTCCTTGAGCTTTCTGAAATCGTGGGAACCGGTTCTTACAAACCCCACCCTCCAAATTGCCCAGGAAAGTCCAACTGGATACAAGGAAGCGTATGATCTCGGATACCAATTGAGGACAAGGTGTGTATGATTGTGGAACTGAATGAACAATCAGTAACGACGTGTTAGATATCCTGACTTGTATTCTTACGGGCAGCCCTTTATCAGCTGGGCAAACCTCTACCCACGTGTGGTTCAAACCGCCCAGAACTTTGTTCGTGGATTCCTCGGTTCTACTGCCTCAACCCTTGGGACGGTCATCACGATCAATTCCACCGGGTCCGAGCAAGCTTTGTTCGACTCGTTAGGCCCAAGTGATCTTTGCCCTGCTTTCGTTGATGGAAATGGAGGCACGCAGGGTAAGTGACTGTCATTCCATCAGAGATCTCCTCGATACCCTCTCTGACCGAACTAGCAACGACCTGGAACAACATCTATCTCCCTCCAATTCTCAAGCGTCTCGAGAAACTCATTGACGGAAATCTCAACCTCACCACCTCGGATATCTCATCCGCCCCCTATCTATGCGGCTTCGAATCTCAAATCACCGGCACACTATCACCTTGGTGCTCCGTCTTCACAGACCAAGAACTCGCGCAATACGAGTACGCTCAAGACCTCCGCTATTACTACGGCATTGGACCCGGAGTCGATCTCCCATCGAAAATGATGTTACCATATCTCAACGCTCTCGTCGGTATCCTCGACCAAGGCCCCGGCGTCAACGGTACATTCGCCAACGGCAGCACTTATACCCTCCCCAAGATTCTCACCGCATTCATGAACGACGGGCAAATCACCGAACTGGGTGCCGCAACAGGAGTCTGGGATGACACGACCGTGTTGAGCGGAACAGAAATTCCCGACAAGTACAAGTACATCGCGAGTCATTTCGTCAGTATGAGAGGAACAGTCGCCTTCGAAAGGTTGAACTGCAATGACAAGCTGTATATCCGTATCCTTCTCAATGATGTCGTGTACCCGTTACCGGCATGCAAAGATGGGCCGGGTAATAGTTGCTTGCTTAGCAAGTATGTGGCGCTTATCAAGAATAAGGTGACTGCTGCTGGGAATTTGGTTGAGCGTTGTAATGTTACTGCTGCGAATGCGCCGACTAAAGTAAAGGGTGCGAGTTTCTACACAGATCTGTCGAGTCCGTGGCTGGGAAGCGTCACCCCTTGAAAATGGTCTTGGTGATCTGTAGATATTCTTTTAATGTTGGCGCGGAATTAGTTTAATTCACAATTCTCATAATTTTTAAATACTAATAAAGTAAATCTGTTATTTCAATAGAATGAGTGTGGTCAGTTTCACCCTATTCGTCGTGTAACTGTCAATCCCGCGGACACGTGATTCTACCTCTGTACGTCTTCACCTGGGTGTACCAACATTCCTACCAACATTCTCATTTATCCAAGGTTATTCTATTCGTTCACGTAGTATATGCGTGCCTTTTTCAAAATATAATGTCTTCGCGCACGTTGAAAGGCGTTCCAATTTTCCCACGACACTCAAATAACCTTCGCATGCCCAGACTACGGATGATTGTGAATCAAAGCTATTATTATTCGTGAAGCATTCCACAACATGGAGAAACCCAACAGCTTGTTTGAAATAGCCGTTCATACCTTTAGTATCATAATACCACTGGTAAGAAAATCTCAGCAACTTCTTCCCCGCAATGGTCTGGACTAAAATGTATCACTTTTCTCTCCCAGACTCTCATCACTATCACCTACTACCTTAGTCTTCACCCTCCGAAGAACTATCCAGGCCCATTTATCGCCAAGTTTACAGATGGCTACGCTGGCTATCATGCCGTGAAGAAGTGTCTTCATCTTGCTACATACCATGACCATCTCAAATATGGTATGTTCAGCACTGCATTCCAGAGACAATGCTTCGGAAATTCTTTTTTTCAAATATTATCAATTAGGCCCCGTGTTTAGACAAGCTCCCAACCGTCTGATATTCAACACACCGAGCGCTCTACGCAGTAAGTGAACCCTCTTCACCTTTTCGGATCCTACTCCTCAAATCGGGACTAACCATCCCAGCCATTTACCTCCACCCCGCCATAACCAAAGCCGCTATCTACAAACATACACAATTTAATCCACAGATCAACATTTTCGGTACACTAGATCGAGAATGTCATCGTCAGAAGCGTAAGATTTATGGACAAGTTCTCTCAGAGCGCTCTCTACGTTCTTTTGAGCCGACGATGAGGGGTGAGATTGATATATATCTACATCTGTTGTTAGACGCGAGAATGGAACTGTTAATATGTCAACGTTGTGTGAACGTCTTAGTACGGATATCGCTGGGCAGTTAGCTTTCGGCCAAGGACTCAATACTCAGGTGGAAGATACGAATAGGGGCTTTCCGTGGGCTATGGTGTCTATGAATGCGCTTGTCAGCATTTTCAGTAAGTGCATCACTTTCAGTTACCTGTATTGATTCCTCTTACATGGTGACATATTTCAATATGGTAGGTAGCTGCAACATGCTATGTCTTATCCACTTTCCGCTTCAGCAATCTAGCTAACTGTCCCGTCACCTGGTGTCCTGGCCAAGCACTGCAATGACATGGCCACTGCTCAAACGACTTAACAAAAAGAATGCTTTAGCATTCGCCAAATCGATACAAAGTATAGTCCAGAAGCGAATCGCCCTTCTCAAGGACTCAAAGCATGATTTATATTCCATCGCGGGAGACGTCGGACCCAATGGGGAAGGGCTTGGACGCAGTGAGTTGTGGGCTGAAGCTGTATTTTTTCTTCCAGCAGGTAGGTGACTGTCTAGTTTCTCTGCTTTTCTTAACATCGCATAACTCTCCTTAGGCGGTACCACTCTCTCAGCAGCACTCAGTGCGATCTTCTTCTATCTCTCCCGAAATCCAACCGCTTATTCGCGACTCGCGACTGAGATTCGCACGACTTTCTCCTCGGGCCAGGATATCCAAAGCGGGCTCCAGCTCTCCAAATGTAGGTACCTCCGTGCTTCTATCGATGAAACCTTGCGGATGGCACCGCCCTTCCTAGGGACCTTCTGGCGGGAACCTTGTTCTGATTACACTGGGACGTTCGTAGTGGATGAACATGTTATGCCTCCTGGTATTATGGTTGGCGTGAACCCGTACTGTGTGATGCATAACGAGGAGTACTTTCCGGAGGCGTTTGTGTTTCGACCGGAGCGGTGGTTGGGACCTGAAAAAGGAGATTGTGGGTGAGTATCTACGGTTCTTTGATTTCATCTCTTTCCCAACCCCGGTTTTATTCGTCAGTTTCTTCATCTATTTTATCATCATTGCTTCCAACTTACTCTACTTTTGCGACACTTTTCCTGTCTCCCTCCCCCTAATCCACAACAAACAACCACTAACCTCCCCACGATCCCCACTCAGAGCTTCACCAGCCCAAAAACCCCTATCAACCATGCGCTCAGCCTTCGCACCCTTCGCCCTAGGCGAAACCGGCTGTCTCGGCAAAGCCATGGCCTACCACGAGATGAGCCTCGTCATAGCCAAGACCCTCTGGTATTTCAATTTCGAGAAGGCTCCAGGTGAAGCTGGCAAATTCGGGGAAGGGCGTCCCGGACGCACGGATGGAAGACATAGAGTCGGTGAATATCAATTGTATGATCTGGTGGTGGCGGATCATGAGGGTCCGAATTTGGTGTTTACTCCTAGGGGGAGTTTTGGCGTGAATTGCTAGTGGACGATGAGGGTTTGAAAGATGAGGTTTGATTTGTGGGGGGATGATTGTGGGATATGTGATTGAGATGGGCTGTGTAGTTGGCGGGTTGGTGAAGTTGGGCTGTAGACTCCGGTGGGGAGGATAGGGTTTACATTTATAGATGCATTCACGTCGGCACTCGGGCTCGACATAGCCTCAGATCTTGTAGGCCCCCCTGGAACTGGTTATGGTGATTGAGGTAGATATATACTAAGTTGATGTATATCATCGTTACTTTCAGTAGTAAAGATCTTTTCTGTCAACAGTCTTCTCGCAACAGCGTCTCGTGCATTGTGGGCATTTTCTCGAGAGAATGGACACCCATTATCTGGCTGGTGAGCAAAAGTGTTGAGGACATTTCCCTTTTTTTAAGTAAGAAACAGGGAAGTATTACTAAACTAAAGAATTGTAATATAAGGTAAGTTAAGTAAGTAGAAGAATAAGATAGAACTAGTACAAAAGGGTCTTAGTTTGAGGGTTCCAACCTTGGAAGTTTCTAAGTGCGGGGGTGCGGGGAAAGCTATCCCCTTTAGGAGTGCAGTAAGGTTAGATTACTAGATTGCTTTCCAAGATTTGAAGCCATCCGTCTTTCATGCGGTAGAAGCCTCTACTATTCCTCCTGCATAGATTATGGTGTGAAGGCGGTATTCATCCTCATCGCTCCTTTCGCCAGCTGCATCAAAGACTACCTGAGTCCCTGCTCATAGTTCTGGCGCCGATGTGCGTGGACACGTCGAACAGGGAAGTTACATCAAACCGTGCGAACCAGGGGATCAAATTCTTTCGTCCTTCATGCTTCATTCGACATAATGGATGGCGATCTCCCACCATCAAAACGGCCGCGATTGTCTATGGCGTGCAACGAGTGTCGCCGGCGAAAGGTGAAATGTGATACAGAAACCCCAAAATGCCGGAATTGTCGCTTGCGGGATGACATATGTACAACAACAGATCCCAAACAGCCTCACGTCCCGATATCTCGAGTTTGGGTTGAGAAAGCAGACGTAAACCAGTTACACTCAGCAACCAATCAGACCGGTGTGAGCCGAAGCTCAGCCTCATCTCAGTCTCCAGAGTTGTTGATAACAAGACCGAACGTCAGTCATTCACCTCAGAGTACCAATCCATCAATCACAGAAAGTGAGCGTAAAGGTATCTCCCCAGCTCAGCAACCTTACGAGATGGCCTTCAATACAGATGCCGGCACAGACAGAATCAAGATGATGGGGGCTAGCAGTTCCCAATGCCTAATGAAATCGTTTGACGTCTACCTAGAATCGGCGCGCATGAAACCATTGTCAGGCAATTTTCGGCACGGGATGCAACAAGTAGAAGAAATGCGAATTCCATTAGTCGTCGCTCTTCCTACTCTGCCAGAAACGCCTCGCCGCCATCTTTATGTTTCGGTGTTCTTCGACAAGATCCACCCCGTTTATCCGATTTTCGACATCGATAAAGTTAAAGGCACCATTGAACATTTTGCTTCAATGTCTGAGTTTTGTTTCCTGCCCCAAGAGCAGGTCCCCTTATTAGCATCCGCATACCTGATTGTAAGCCTGGCCGCAGACGAAGAAGCCCAAGGGCTTACTGATGATGGCACTAAGTATTTTACTGCAGCAGCTGGCCTCCTAGGACATGTCACTTTCATGCCTTATTTACCTGCCATCCAGGCATTACTATTGTTTACACTAGCTTCCAGAGGGAGGAATAAAGACGGCGTTGGTTGGCAGACACTGGGGCAGGCAATTCGTATTGCATACACTCTTGGACTTCACCGACATTCGATCAAAAATCCAACTGATCAACACGGTGTACGAAATCGCTACGAGCAGCTCTTCCATGCCCGTATATGGGCAATCTGTTGCTCACTTGAGAAAATGATGCAGTTAGAATCGGGCAGGCCTTCAATGATCCAGGAAGTCGACTGCGATCACATGATGGGATCCGAACAGCATCCCCCAGGAGGACATGATTTTCTCCAGTGGCATATGGGACTTGCACAGCATCAGGGTCTCATTAGTCATCATATATATGGTCACAAAGCAGGAGTTAGAATGGTCAAGGAGATTCTTTCTGACACAGCAAGACTTGACCGTTCGCTTTTGTCATGGGCCAGAGAAATACCTGAAGAGTTCCGCCCAGGAAATCATTTGTTCTGCTCAACTGATCGATTTCATATCGCTGCTTTACTATCTATACAGTACTACCAAACAGTCATCGCCCTTCATAGAGCAGCACTGATCTCACCTGCAGCCAAATTTCTAGCTGAAGTTGCCAAAAATTGCTCGGACGACTCAGCCAGACTTCGCCTACAAGCCGGCGAGGCAATATGTGTGAGTAGCGCCCGCTCTATCGTACGGCTTGGCATTGAATTGTTGGACCGCAATATCCAGTCACGCATCTTAACGGCAGGACCATATCTACTGGCCTGCATTGTTCTTGGAATATCATTAATGAAGAATCCCAGCAGCCGAATCATGGCTGCCGATCTTGAGGTAAGTTGTTTCTCATGGAATGGTCGAACTTACGCTGAAAGAAAATACGTAGCTGCTCAAAGCTTGTACCGAGTACACAGCCGATCAATTTTTAAAATCCGGTCATAATGATCTTTTTGTGAGAGGTGAGTTCTACACATCCCTAGAGATCTGGATTCTGAACCCATCGTTTACGGCTACCTAGGAATCACATCCATTTATCAACAAGTTCGTCTCCATATTGATCGAACGTCAAACAAACAGCCTAGCCATACCATAAGAACCACGCCCTCTCTACTACCCGATGTTGGTACCAATCACCAAACATCCCCGCAACGTGGAGGCGAAGAGATAAACATCGTTTATGGTCTTAACTCATATAATGATGCAACAACGTTGAACGGAAAGTCTAGCACTCCGAGAAATACGTTCCATGATCTTCAATCCGACACGCATCCTCATAACCAAGACACCTTAGTTCATGATGGAGTTATCAATATGAACATGACCGCTTCGTTCCCGGCAGACACTCATCAAGATATGTACACGGAGTCGTTGCCGTTTGATAACTTGAACGTGCAGGAGTTGTGGACTTGGATGGGCGATCTGGATGGATTCGATACCAATAGTCAAAGCTTATGATCATTTCATGGGGGAAAATTGGATCTGGAAATAAATGCGTAGTCTACCGGACTAATGGCCCTACATTATATTGTATCATATAGGAATAAGTTGATGGGTAAAGAGACATCTGCTGACATTCATCCCACTAGAGCGTACTCTGAAATTCGCTCTTGACCTCGGAGCTCTCTTCGTCTTGCGTCCCGGAGGCAAACCTCGATATTCGACTCCTGAATTACAATGGTATCGAAGATCGTCAAACTATTACTAGTACGGTTCAAGCCACGTTTAAACCGCAGCGAGTAACCACCATACCACCAAGTTCCCGATCTACCTAGGCCAACTTCAGAGGCCCATGAAATGATCTATGCGCCGGCTCGGGTATTTGGGATCAATCTTGTGCCTAGAGATCATTCCATAATATATTGGTAGTCGTGAAAGGGACCAAAACTTGGGGTTACTGAGATTGAAGTCACATATGAAGCATATCGTAGTTCAATGATTGGTCAATGACCCAATGAGTGGGCGGGACGAAGAGTTGAAAAGTCAAGAAGACAGCCTATTGTGGCTCCGGGGTAAGAATAAACTCTCTATTTGTCCCTAACTAAACAGTATGAAGGCTATAAAACTGACAGCATTTTTGGAAAAGCTATTCGGCCCAAGAATTTCAGTTCATGACAGTGTTAGGCAAGCAGATGTGCAGCGCGGGGCAGCAGTTTCGGAGAACTAGCGCGCCGCGGCGTTTTAGTGCCCGAATTCGTCAGCATCGGCCGCTAATCCTCGACTACAGTGAACCCTGCGTCCGAAATGAGGGGTGAGTGATCCACTGTGGATTACCCCCACACACCATTCCCTACTGCGGAATTACTTTCTCGGCTCGGTTTGGCCCTGCGTATGAATGCCTTCGGTTCATCCAATAGTTCGGTCTTCGAAATTAGACAACTACCTTACAAATATCTTTCCGCAGCAGGGTTTCAATCTAACCAACTTATAAGCAATGCCTCAGTGTCTCCCAAAGCCACAGAAATTGCATCTCCATTCCACAAACTTGACCTTTTTACAATTACACAGCCTTATCACTATTCATTATGTCTGCCACAGAGACTATCACTGTGACTGCCCCGCCGGTTCGCCGGTTTAGCAAGCCGAAAGACTTGGTGGACTTTTCCGGCATGACATTTGGAGACTGGAGGGACGAATTCCACAAGAATGGCTGTGTTGTTCTCAAAGGTGTTATCACCCCAGAGCGAGCTCAATATTACCGCGAGAAGCAAATTCAATGGTTACGGAACTTTGAGCTTGGCTTCGATGAAAATGATGAGAGCACTTGGACAGCTGAATGTCTCCCTGTCAGTTTCAAAGGAGGGTGTGTATTGCGTAGCATGATTTCCACTTTCCAGACACAGTGCTGACAACAACAGAATGTACTATGCCTATGGGGCACCTCACGAAAAGATGGCATGGGAGGCAAGGACAGAGCCTAAGGTTATGGAGATTTTCGAGAAGTTATGGGGTACGAAAGAGCTTCTCAGCTCCTTTGATGGAATGAACATATCCCTTCCCCGACGCAAAGACCTCAATTGGAGCCCATGGCCACACTGTGATCAGAATCCCGAGCGGAAAGGGTAAGCACAGTGACGCCTTTAATGATTGATAGTGTTGACCGATAATAGAATGCAAGCCGTTCAAGGCCTCTTAAACTATGCACCCAACGGACCGAAAGACGGCGGATTGATGCTGATGAAAGGATCCGCCAGTCTCTTTGACGAATTTTTCTCCGAGAAGCGCGAAGCAGGCGACCACGAAGATGCACCACCGCCCGAGCTGAAGTATATGGATCTCTTCCTATTCAATCCCAAAGATCTCAAATGGTTTGAAGACAGGGGCTGCGAGATGATTAAGGTGAATATGGAGCCAGGAGACTTTGTCCTTTGGGATAGCCGAACGATGCATTACGCTTGCTTGCCTGAAGGTGATCAGATTCGGCATGTTCAGTACATTTGCATGACGCCAAGAAAGTTCGCCACGGATGATCAGCTTAAATTGAAGACGGAGTGTTTCAATAAATATATTGGAACGACACACTGGCCGCATTGGTGAGTTGTCCGTGTTCATACTCACTATATGTTGTTAACCATTTACAGTAATATTCGTCCCGCGACAGAGCCGCCGATGAGGAACGGTGAAGTATGCTCGAAGAATAGGAGCGAGCCTTTCGAGAAGCCTGAGCTTACTGATGATGTCCTCCGGCTGGCAGGTTTAAAGGCGTATTAGAATCTAGATGCTGGATCTTAACATCGCAATCTTTATGCTAGATTCCAATATTATATTCTTACCGTTGCATTCTCAACATAATATCCAACTGGCCACTTTTGCTTGCTCCTATGATCGATTTAGGCATTATTTTTCTTCGTGCTAGATAGAGACCCTTCCAAACAAGGCCTTGAAGGTACCACCGTACCACCCTGATGCTCGCGTGCTACGTGAGGATTTTTGACTAAGAAGCAATCATCTGCCAACGTAAGTTTAGTTTGACCACTCTGGTTTTCTTGTTCTTTCTCTTATATTACTATATAACGTTTGTTACGCTGCGAAAAGGGTACCCATGGGTGGGCTTTCCAGCTGTCCGCCTATGCAACAGGGGTGGCACATACCTGGAATAGGCCTGTAATAGCCTATGGGTAGGAGAGGTTCGCCCCAACCCACCCATGGGTGCCTCAATCCGGCGGGTACCCTACCCACCCGGTGGGAGGTTTGCAGCCTAACGTTTACTTCTTTGCGATTAACCCTAATACATAATGATTGCTCGGCATATCCACCCCTCAATTGTGGATATATTTAGCAATTTTGATCTTTAATTGCGGAGTCAGAGAAATGCTGCTGTGAAGCTGGACACTCCTAAGCTTTCGGATCTAATGAATTGCCTAACATCAGCCCTCAGTGGTGTAACTTGCTTATCCAATCCTAACACTTGACCTCTTTGATTTCTCTCTTTGCTTTTCTTCTCCCTTCTTCCAGTTCCCGTTTAACGTCTTCAGCCCGAATACCTGTTTCTGTGACTTTATGCTCCTTTGACAGCACCTTATCCTGCACACACAAACTGCACAAAATCGAAAGAACTCCTAGAATAACATACATAATCCACATTCCTAACATACCCTTCAGAAATGAGTTACGCGCAATCATTCTCACTACATCCGGAAGAGTTCGAATCACTTCGACATTGGCAACCGCGTTATGACCAGTCAGGAGCCCTGCCACAGAAGGTCCCACTTCCGAAATCAGCGTGCCCTGCTGACCTTGCATTGAGTTCTGAAAGATCGCAGTACTG
Source organism: Rutstroemia sp. NJR-2017a WRK4 (assembly GCA_002946385.1). Classification (NCBI taxonomy): domain Eukaryota; kingdom Fungi; phylum Ascomycota; class Leotiomycetes; order Helotiales; family Rutstroemiaceae; genus Rutstroemia; species Rutstroemia sp. NJR-2017a WRK4. The sequence goes on along the minus strand of NJPR01000037.1, from coordinate 145,782 downwards.
ACGACGATGGTGATAGATGCCGAAAGGTTATTTAAGAAGTTGAAAGTCGAAGCAGCGACTGCATGATCCGCTTGAGAAGACGACGCCTGCACCGCCAGGATCGGGCATTGAAAGTTAGGGCCAATCCCAATACCAGCAACGATTTGGTAGATAATGATCTTGGTCCATTGGTAGTTCTTGGGGAGGTTGATAAAAAGCCCGAAGCCTAAGGTCATGATGCAAGTCCCTAGGCGCATAATGATGAGATATTTGCCAGTGCTGCGTACCACCAAACCCGCTGTGCAGTTACTGATCGATAGCGATAGCGTGAGGGGTAAAAGATACACGCCAGACATTAGCGGGGTGGCTCCTAAAACTCCTTGGAGATATAGAGGCAGGAAATATGCTCCACCGGTAAGGCACATACTATGAAAGCAGCACACGCCCAAAGCCGAGATGCTCGTGCGATTGCTTAAAACGCGCATAGGAATCAGGGGATATTTAGCGACTTTCCATTCCACTATGGCAAAGGTCACCACTAACAATACGCCGCAAATGAGGAAGCTGAGGATAATTGGAGAAGACCAGGAGTGTTGAACACCGCCCATTTGCAAGCCCAGAAGCAAGAGAACGGCCCCGGTGATCATCAAGATACTACCGACCCAATCTATTCTTTTAATTCCTTCCCAGAACTTGGTCTTGGGGTTGTGGACTTTGAGCTTGAATAAGATGACGAGTGCAGAGACCGCTGTACAAGGAACTAGAAGACTCCATTGTAAGTTTAGGATGAAGTGTTGGGGCTGTGGAGCATGTACGGTTGATGAAGAAGCACCATTTCCATGATGTTCTCGTCGTTAATACGCCTCCTAAAAGCGGACCAATGGCGCTCGCGAAGGCCCAAGTCATCCCAATAATTCCAAAGTAAAGGGGTCTTTCTCTGATGATATTCAGCAATCAATTCCACATATAGATAATCTCCGCTTACCTCATGGAGAATGAATCCGAAATGCATACAGACACCAGGATGCTTATGCCACCCCCTCCAGTCCCTTGAAATGCTCTCGCAAGAATCAACCAGATCATTGTCGTCGCAATACCGCACAGCAAGCTGCCGATGAAAAATATCGTGATTGCGATTAGTAAGAGAGGTCTTCGTCCCCAAATATCACTGAGCTTGGCCCATACTGGCACCGTTACAGCCGTCGCAAGGACGTACGCCGAGCCAATCCAGGCGTATCCTTCTGCCGAGTGAAGCTGAGATGTAATGGCTGGCAACGCAGTTGTAATTATGGTTGTGTCGAGGGCAACGAGGATATTGGCTAACTGGGTTTTGTTTAGCACATTTGGGTGGCGTGGCGTGTCTGGATTGGAATGTGCAAGAGAGTTCTCACCGACAGGGCCGACATCAACAGAACCTTTTCGATTTTTGTCTGAGGCGTTCTCAGCTCTTCCACTGGTAACACTTCATTATTCTCTGAATCAAGAACGCAGGAAGACAGTTGCTTCTCACTGCTGGAGGCCATTTTCGAGACGGTCTGGATCAGAACATGCAACTATTGAGACGTGGGAATGTGAAGTATGTCTTTCAAATACCCTTGATGCATCAAAGTCTCAATCGATACATTTCTGGGATCGGTCAAAAAAACTCCCATAAGGAGTCAAGGACTATGCAATGTGGCCCGTGATATGGTGTAGTGGCCTGTCATAAGATGCCCCTACCCTCAGGTCTTTTTCCTCATTTTCAATCCATCTGGTAGCCTGTATCTACTATCCTCAAGATGAGATTAATTCTTCTCGGCCTTCCTTTCGCACCCGCTTCGGTTCGGTGGAGTGCTCGGTGACTCCACAAGCAGGGGTTCTACAGCTTCGGCCGCTAAGACCTCCTAGTGCAACGAAAATTGAGGGGAATGCTCTTGGCGGGCTATGGACCAATGGACCTGCCGTTCATTTTTGAGGAAAAACATTTCATTTGCTTATGTAGTTTAAAATATCGTCAACTCAGGCCTACCCCATACTGGCTTTCCCAGTAACTTCAACGGCAGTCCAAGGAGCGACAAACTTCCTAATTCGTTTGCCAGTGAAATAAACCACAACACCAAGAACTCCGAAGATACCTGTGATCCCTCCGAAAAGACCGAATGCACCATCATAACCATAGTTGGAGTAAAGTGAGACTGTGCCATAGCTGAGGCAGAAACTTATTACGCCACGCATAGCACAGAGTACTACGAGGGAAGATGCAGGTCTTGTAGGATAAGCATCGAGCAAGTAAGTGATACCGGCCATGTTGGCGCCAATGAAGGTAAAATAGTCTGAGAGGAGTGAGTAATATGTTGTAAAGGGAGTTTGGCATGAAGAAACTTACATCCGTTCAGACAAAAAACAATTGCCATCCAGTGATATCGTTCAGGGAAAGCGGCAGCCTGTCCATATATGACAACGAAAATTATCCCCAATAAGAGAGGAATGATGAGAGTAAGGAGTCGGTGCTCTGGTTCATGAACACCGTTATTGCGGCGGGCCAGAAATTTGACAATGATATCTGAGCCGTAACCAAGCATTGGGACGCAAACAAAGGCAACGACAACTTGGCCGGCTTGAGCAATACTAATGTATTTATCCGCCCAATTGAAGGCTCCACTGAGAATATTGCCGTAGGTTACACCCATTGCAATGTTAACGCCCAGGAAAATACCATTCATGCTGACGACCCAAAACACATTCGGGAATAAGAACACCTGAAACATGTGCTTGAGACAGTAAAAAGCCTCTCTCCAATCGGCCTTGTTTATAAAAAGACGCATGTCTGATCTCAATGTTCGTGGAAGATAGTTGACCGTGTCTAGGATCCGCTGATCGTTGACCGTCATGATTTGGCCAAATTGCTTCGGATTCTCTGGATCAGAGCCCGGAACTAGGTTGCTGGTATTGTCATTTTCGTTGGCCTTGCCTTTATACGCAGTCAGAGGGCGTACGTATTTGGTCTCTGGAACTAAGAAGATGGCCATAATCAAGATAACGCCACTGAGTCCTGCAAACAAGTAGTACCAGGCCCGCCATCCGATTGTTGACACGATATAACTAGTTGTTATGATAAGGGTGCCACTTATTACCGTTTGGATCGATGAGAAAAATTGCTGGTATCTGGCACGTTCGTGCAGGAAGAAGATCTCCTTGGACACAAAGTAAGCATCGAATAAAAGGGGCAAATAAGAGACTCACAGAAATCATTAAGGGACATAAAGCCTCACTCTGACCAGCTGCCAACCCGAGAATGCATCGCGCACTGAAGTGCCCCGTATAGCCTGTGTTAGTGGCACAACAAACCAAAGAAACTACCTGAACAATGCAGGAAACAAGGAATACTGGGCGACGACCAACTGCAAGAGCGAGAGGCATGGAAATCATGTTGCCTATCCCCATGAAAAGCGATGGATCTGCGAATATCAGCTTACACATTCGCGAATGGGGGAGAAGAATGTACAAGTCAGCAATGCACTGATGTCGTCGTAGCTCCTTCCTTGTGCACTGTATTCGGGGATAAAGTAGGCTAAGATTCCTCCCAAGCCAGAGACAGACGTAAGTCCCATAGTGGAATCTAAATTAACAATACGTTAGGACTCATGCTACAGCATAGCCTGGTCTATCTAGACTTACACAAACAGGTACAGCTCAGGATCATTAGCTTATGCCATAAAGCTATATTGAGAGGATCCCTTGGGTCTTGGCTAGGAGTAGGAATCAAAATCACTCCCTCATCGCAGGTGAGCTGGACAGTTCCATCGTGCTTCCTTTCAGTGGGCTTGGTCTCTGCATCCGGACTAAACTCAATGTGTTCCACGTTGGAGGGAGACTTCGACTTCTGATCCATATTGTTGGGAGGAGTAGCGCTAACTTAGCACTGTCGACTCTTGATGATTGGTAATATATATGGTGGTAAATTTGTAGCAACCAGTTATTTATCGAACTCACTCAGGCAATAGAGGTTGAAATATGTGCCGATAAGTTGCATTTTCTTTGGTCGAACGACCAGTTGACATAGCAGCAGCGACCATGTTTTAAGTATCTGAGATTCTTCCCGTTTCGATAATGTGACTGGATGTTAAACTTCCCTTCAGCATTCAATCTGTGTCCTGGCACGTTGCCGATGCCCAAATCACTCCTGTGTAAGTCCCGAAAAGCAAGGTTTGTAGTTTGTGGGGGGCTGTGGGGTTTGCGGGGTTGCGGGGAAGACGCGTCGAGGCGTCCCAGTGGAGAGGACGAGACGGTTCAAAAAGTCAAAATTATCGACCTAGTGCTCCGAGCCGAGCCCGAAATCTGTCTCCGAACCATGTTACAAGTTAACAAATCGTCAATCAAGAATCTGCCACCGAAGATCTTGTGAACGACGTGCTGCTCTCATAGGAATGACGCAAGCCTGGTTTCGTGCTAAGCAAATCAATGTTTATCATAGCTGACTTTGCTCGGCATCCACATGCCTTGTGCTTGCCGCTCGGAGCCTCTCGGGCCTGCCTTTGGTCTCACGACGTGAGAGCCAATTGTTTACCTATGCTCCGAAGTCGTCTCTGCTGCCCTTCCATGGATAGAGTCTCTTAGCGACGACCGAATAAGCTTACGATATGCCCATTCCGGCATTTAGGAGCATAAATGCCGAAGAACAAGGAACATCCATTCCTCCACGGCGAGCTCCACGGCAGGAATTGGAAGCTGTTAGCTTCTTATAGCTGAAGATCTCCTACTATGTAGTCACCTCTGACTACTATCCTTGTCCATTTACTCCTATTGAGATACAACTTCAGCAAAGACTCGACCACAAACACGAGACAAAAAAACCTTTCAGAAGTCACATTTCAACTTCTCATCCATCATCCATCACGCAGAACTATTTATTAGAATGCCATCACCGGTCCAAATCGCACGGAAGCGCATTGCCGAGCCTAAAATCGGCGAGAATGGGTACCAGGGCTTTCATCCAGGGAAGACAGAAGTTCTACCTGCGGGCTGGAACGGGCACAATGCGAAGCCCCTGAAAAGCAACATCCGTGTACATCATGACGTCGAAATCGTTGTCCGTGATGGCTGTAGGCTCTATGTTGACATATATAGACCTGAAGACAGTTCGGAAAAGGTCCCGGCCATTCTCAGTTGGTCATTCTATGGCAAGAAGTACAGTGCATTGGACATGCTTCCAATGTGCGTATGGAACTGCTGTGTTCCCAGATCAGATCTCAGCGGCCTTGAGAAGTTTGAGGGTCTGGATCCCGAGGCCTGGTGTCCCAAGGGTTATGCCATTGTGAGTGTCGATACACGAGGAGCGGGAAATAGCGATGGCGAGATCTGTGTCATGGGCCAACAGGATGCAGAAGATGGTTACGATGTTGTGGAGGCAATCGCCAAAATGGATTGGTGTAACGGCTCTATTGGAATGGCAGGCAACTCAGCTCTTGCAATTTCTCAATGGTTCATTGCTGCACAACAACCTCCTTCGCTGAAAGCAATTGCACCTTGGGAGGGATCTGGTGACATTTATCGTGAGCAGTTCTGCCGTGGAGGTTGGTTTTCCATGAGCAACTTTGATTTGATCGCAAAAGCTATCGTCCGTGGTCAATCACACTCGGGCTTAGAAGACATTGAAGAGATGTATCGACGATCGCCAGTCTCTAGTCCTTTCTGGGAAGATAAGAGAGTCGATATGACAAAGATAAAATGCCCAGCATACATTCGCGGCTCCGATGTAAGCTCGATTCACACCATGGGGTCCATCCGTGCCTTCCTCGAGATACCCCACAGCGATAAATGGATCCACTGGGGAAGCAAGCAAGAATGGCATGAGCTGTATAGCATACCTCATGCTATGGAGGAGCTTGGTACCTTTTTCGACCGCTATCTGAAAGGTAAAGACAACGACTGGCTCAAAACTCCCAAGGTCCGCTGGTCGGCTTTACAATTTGGAGATCGCGAAGCCATCGACGACATCGTGCTTGAAGACTTCCCAGTTCCTGATACGGATTATCGAGAGCTATATCTTCATAGTGGCAAGCTCCACGATAAACTACAAGAGACCCTGACCTCCGTTTCCTATGACTCCGAAAAGCATGAGTCCTTTGCCGAGTTTGTGCATACTTTCGACTCAAAAGCCCGTCTGATTGGTCTGCCGAAGGCTACCTTATATATGTCCTGCAACGACCGAGATGATTTCACCGTTTTTGTAATTCTACGGAAGAAGGATAAGAATGGAAAAGATTTGATGCATTTGAACTTCCCTTTCTCTGCAACGCCTATCAAGAGTATCGATGAAATTGAAGCTAAGGATCGAGCTAGTCTCAACCTTCACCTAGGATCAAGTGGTATTCTACGCGCTTCGCATCGCGCTATCGATGCTTCACGTAGCATTCATCCTCAGTTCCCTTTCCATCCTCACAAGTCTCAAGAGAAAGTACCACCCGGTACAATTGTGAAACTTGAGATTGGAATTTGGGCTATGGGTGTTGACTTCGACGCTGGAGAATCAATAAGTGTCAGGGTATGTACTTCTGTTTTGGTTTATCGCCTCTTCCGTAGTTACTAACATTCCTAAACTGGTAGGTCGGCGGTCAATATCCAAGCATCGACGAATACAAGAGTTTCTCTGGGCCAAGGCCGGATCATGAGTTGAACAAGGGAAAGCATTTTATTCATTCGGGTAAAGACTACCCTAGCTCGGTCACTCTTCCTTTCATCAACTACTAGGATTTTCGTAGATTTCTCCATGGAATCATGATCTTGACTACGAATCATATGTAACTTTTCTCGTGTAGGGTGGAGTTGGATAGAGGTTGGTTGGTAACATCTCTTGGTAAATAGGAGAACTGGAACCGAACCCATTCTCTCATATTTAGAAAACTTAAAATCAATATATGAATGCAAGCCACCGACGATATTCTAGCATCATTTTTGCCTCCATCCCCGCTCGGCGTGCATCAAGAGAATCTTGCCAAGATGGAATATATATATATGCTGGTAACGTCAAGATTTGCCTCCAACTACCGTGGGTCTCAGAATGTACCTCCACGGAATATTGTAAGAATGCAGGTACGATGCTCATTCTAATGAAGAAATTTATTAATTTGCATCGAGTGATCAACATAAGGAAGAGATGATCCTCCAATGCGGGGCAATGAGTCGTGCGTAGAGAGTGTTTGGCTGATACCATTGGTGGAGGAAATTTTAAGGGGATAAATTCGGCTATTTGACTGTACATGTACATCGGCATCGACTCTTCTACCCAGGTGCTCTATGGCCTTCATTCATATGAGGTAAGATTAGTATATCATGTATGAAAGGAATCACCTTCTCACATACACTTCTGCATTCCAGTGGCAAGTAAGCCAAAGACGTTTAGGACTCCTGACCTGAGATCATTTCAACCACCACGATGCGCAGCCCAACCATCATACTGGCGACTCTCGCTGCTGCAGTGACTGTCAATGCCCATGGTGTAATGCTAACACCAACACCTCGAAAGGTATGACACCGTAATATCCCCCTCCACTAATCAAACTATATAGCACGCTGACACATCCGACTAGACGGGCGCGAAACAGCTAGCAGTTTGCGGCTCAGCAGTCACAGCACAGCTCAAATCAGGTAATTCTCGACCTCAGTTTATATTGTACTTCTAGGCTGGGGAGAGATAAACCGCTCCCACGGATTATCCGTAAACCGCTCCGCTCCGTGGAAAGTTTTTTCACCCAGTTCTATCTATCCGCTCCGTTACGGATAATCCACGGCTTGCCATGACACTACCATGGAACTACCACGGAGCTCCGTCTGCGCAGCTTAACTGACTTCTTCACTGCACTCTCCTCCTATGTAAGGACTCGTCACTGACATTGTCCCCCCATCCAGACACCGCCGGCCCCATTGAAAACTCCGTCGCGAAAATCGACGCAAACTGGACAGCAGCCTGCAACCTCTATCTCTGCAGAGGCTACCAGTACGAAGACAACAAAAGCAATGTCAAAGTCTACCATCCTGGAGATGTGCAGGTGATACACATCGATTTGATTGCCGGACATAAGCCTGGCTGGGCCGTCAGTGACTTCGCCTCTCGTAATTCTCTTCGTCTTACTAATCGAATTGCAGAATGTCTCGGTGGTCGATCTCGCGACTAATAAAGTCATCGGTGCGCCGTTGAAGTCGTGGAGTGTTTGGCCGGATGATGTGCCTGGAGGAGGAGATGACGGTGAGTTTTACTCCTGGTTGCTACACGAGTTTGGTGGTTGCGTAACGTGAGAGATGGGGACTTGCTAATGTTCAATATCAGTTGATTTCAACGTGACTATTCCCAGCACGCTCACTTCAGCGTGCAATGTGGGTGGAAAGTGCGCGATTCAGTGGTATTGGTGGTCCAATAGCAACTCGCAAACTTACGAGAGCTGTTTGGATTTCTATGTGACTCCATAGTCTGACATAACGATCTAAGAGGGGAGAGGACTTCGGTTCGGATACAATACTTTAGTTACTATCATTATTTATTCATTATCTATTGCATGAACATTTCAGGCTGTTTCTTACCTATCAGTGCCCAGCGATGTGAGTGATTGGAGAGGTGATCATTTGCAGTGCAATCTTGTTTGTCTACATATAGTACCTCCGAGTTGTCTATATTTACAAGACGCTTATGGCGACCTCCTATATACCTATCCGAGGTTGTTACACGCCTTCATCCGGAAATAGTATTGAGTTAGTGTACTGAACTGGTTAAGAGTGAATTGTAGAAGACGATTATCATACAATCTACGAAGCAAGGGGTAATTAGTACACTAGCGAAATTGGGTGGCGGCAGCATATTGCCATTATTTATATGACAGCATCATTCCCATAGCCCTATCGTAAAATATAAATTAAATAACTCTCCTACAGGTCTCAATGGCATCCGACCGAGCTATAACTCTCTCCCACACGCAATATATACGACTGGGAAGTACCATATCCTACTTTCAAACATTCGCTGTAGCAAACATTAACGACAAACTAAGAAAACCGGCAGAAGACTCCTACTCATGTCAGCAAACAGAATTCCTAGACATCACTACTGGCCACTCGTAGGCAAGTCTCTATATGCCTCATATAACACCCCCTCCAAAACCCCCTTAAGCTGCAACGCCACTATCTTAGAATAATACCGATGCTGAGCAGTGCCCCCAGAAAAGATCCAAAAGTTATCCACCTTCTCATGCCTCTTCCACATTCCACGAATCTCACCTTCAGAATCCGCTCCCCAGGTAGCATCCATCTTGCTCCGTATAGCTTCTGCTCCATCGCCCAACATCTCAGAAATATCGTGCCGAATATCCACATCTTTGAACCCTGTGCACCAGATGATAGCATCTGCATCTACCGTGCTTCCATCGCTGAGCTGAAGGCCGTTGGCTGTGTAGGATACGGGGCTAACGCCGGCTTTGACATCGACTTTTTTGGTGGTCAAAAGCTCCACACCGGTGCCGATATCGACGAAGTGTCCACCGCAGCGGTCGACGAGATGGTCAACCAAGTCGGCCTGTGTGGAATCCAGCACTTGGAATCCGGCTTTAGTCAGTTCCGCGTATCTATTCCTACCAGATGTTAGTATCTTGAAGGTTAATACCGTGCAGTCTACTCACGGTTCTGCAGCTGCCAATTTAGCATGCACAGCGCCAAGAATCGGTCCTCCCACCGCGAGCGGACCCGCCTGAGTAATCGCGTCTCCAATCTCGGCGGGCACGTGGTCAAATATTCCTAGGCCCTCTGGGTGAAGAATATAATCAAAGGGGATGACGTAAGTCGGTGAGCGCTGGATCATGGTTGTGGTGAGTCCAGCGTCGTAGCAATCCTCCATGACGTCGAAGGCTGTATTGGCTGCACCAACGACTAGAACGGACTGGTTGAAAGCCAAGGTTATGATATGAGTCTCAGGGGAGATTGGGGTTGGATATTTAACGCACCTTGACGCCTTGTCCTGCGAGTTTCTTTCCGCTCTTGTAGCTGACTGAGTGCATATTTACGCCTCCGTACTGCTCGATACCGGGAATATCTGGCACGTACGGGCCTTGCAAGCCAGCACCAGTGGCTAGAACGACGTGCTTGCAAGAAACTGCCCTCACGGTCTCGCCACTGAGAATTTGCAAAGCCCATAATTTACTTTCTTCATCAAAGTCCGTTGCTTTAACAGTAGTGCTATGTAGCACGCGAATGTCGAACTCATCAGCGATGTGCTTGACCTGGTTCGCCAAGTCATCTCTAGTTAGAGAGTTTCCAGCATCCTGGGGATATTCTAAAGGAGTCATCAGCCGTCGAGTCTTTTCTCAATCCTTGATTGGGGCAAACTCACTCAAATACGGCGTCTCGCAAAACGACTTCCCAGTATGTAAGCGCAGGCAATCATATCTAAGCGCCCAATTGTCGCCATTGTTCGGGTTCTTGTCAATGACTAGATAGTCGACTCCAAGTGCCTTCAGACGAGCGGCGAGGAGTATGCCTCTGGTACCAAGCAGATGATTAGCTATCGTGATCTTTCCCAGGGTGTGATACTTGAAAAAGTACTCACGAATTCCCGCCTCCAATGATCAGAACGTCGGTACGCAACTGCTCCCCGTCACCTATCGGCTTAGAAGGAGTCCTCAGGAGTTCCTCGTTCTCCGGATAAGTATCAAAGCCCGTGAGCCATGTGGATAGGGTCCAGATCTTCCAGTGAACCTGGCCGTCTTCAGACACTTCGGGAAGTAACATTAGCCTGCCACTACAAGTAGCTTGAGGGTCAATCGTCTTGAATGTGAAGAAGCAGTCTATCCATTTCTAGAGCAAATACAAGTCAATCTCGACGAACATAAGATCAGGGTGCATCAGATGAGCTTACCAGCGTCTCGCTTAAAGTAACAATCTGTGCTAACCCAGGAGTCAGAGCAATCCCTTCAATGCGGCGTTGCTGATTCAGCTCGATCAGGGCAAGAGCAATGACTTCGCGATCTTTGAAAGTTCTCAAATGAGAAGTGAACGCTAGGGTATCTCGCCAGTAGGATGAACGATCGGCCAGAAAAGTATCAGCAATCGCATTCTTGTCTGCATTTTCCAAAGCTTTTGAAAATCGTCTAAGAACCTGCTCGGCTGTTGTTGCTGCATCGAGAGCATCCCAGTCGACCACCGCTGTCAGCTTTGGCAGGGGTTGGTAGATCTCCTTCATGAGATTAGCCTTTGGGGGCGTATCGGCTAGTTCTTTGATCGCCATGTTTAACTGAGCAATGTAATATTGGAGGATTCAGTCACGTGCTGAGGGATATCTGTAACACTGAGCGGGGAAAGATATAATGAGCTGAAGAAATGCGAGAAGAAGAATGGAGGTTTAAGTAAATCAATTAAGGGTCACACAAGTACTGCACCCCGAACATAATCAAGCCATGGCGTTCGATGCAACAGTTACACAACAGCACGAGGGTCACCGTAAGCAGAGGTTTATTTTTACGTAGGCGTCGAAGCGGGATGACTAGCTTGTATATTATTCGCGGACGTCCGCCAGGTTCTACAGTATTTGTTTCTTTTTCGGGGCGTATTGGAGGTTGGGATACATGTTGCTGAACAAGAAGTCGTCTGTTTAAGTTATTTGTTTTATATCAATAATCGATGACTGAAACTGTTTATAATGGCCAAGGAACTCGTGCGCAATGTTACTCGATTAAATACGAGGTTTGAGTGCTATAATCGAACGAGGAGATCATGTTCTTTAGAATCGCTGATGGGCTGATATTCTCTCTTTGAATGGCCCGTCCGCCAGTTGTCGAGCATCTCTGTATTCCAATGCGTATCAGCTGGTTTTTACGTACTTCAAGCAGTATAACTTTCTGAACCATATAATTACTGTAGCAAGATGCTGTGTTTGTCATCTAACTAGTCAACACTGCATCGAAGCATGTTGGATTGATAAGCTTAAGTCCGCGGAGCTTGGGCAAGAATCACCTTTTTCAGTGCCAGGTTTACTACCATTGAGCAAATATATGGACTTTATCCTGGGTATTTGTTGGACATATATGATTTCCCGTTTCATTATACAGAACGAGTTTCCCGCATTTTCTCTATCAATCTTTCCCTATCCTACTTATTGGTTTTTAAGGGAATGAATCGGCCACTTACCACTTCCATTTGTAGAGCAAAAGTTTGATCCAAAGCTGGTGGTCCGGTAGATGATATAACCATGACGACGATAGAAACAACACACTACCATCAGCTCGCTCGCCGATAGCCAAACTTAGAATCAGAACTAAATATGACGGTACATCAGTAGCTCAGATATACCGCATCTACCGAGAAAATTATATAAGGAAATGTATCTGCTTGGATAGACACCCTACGACCACCTTGTGGTTACATGTTGACTTTTGTTTCTCTTTCTTAACCGGTGAAGGAGGTGGACTACTAATCAGCGTACTGCCCCAACCCACCACCTCTACCTCTCCCTCCACATCACCAGCACCGTCCGAACTGAAAATCAAATCCAGCATAGCATCTCAGTTCTCAATCTCCATTTCTATCTACAATCCTCATATATATAACCTAACTAACCAAGCCCACCAGCTATCTATCTCTCCAACCATCTCTCTACAGAATGCTAGACCTTTATACCTGAGTATCTCCAAACTCTAGCCTCTAGATTCTAGTTTATATACCACCGGTCTGGTCTGGTCTGTGATCATATATACTCCTCATCCATCTACCCTGCCCCACCTGCTTATATACGATCCCATCATCCCATCACCATCACCTTCCCTCTACTCCACCCTATCCCATCTATCCCTTCTCAACTACCCTCTCTGCTCCATCAAAAACCACCACCTACCCCCGCCTAACCCCTCCTATCCAGCGTCTTATGCAACACATGCTGCCTCATCCCCGCCCCCGCCACCGCGGCCAACACCGCCAACCCCAAACTTAACCCCCACACCCCCCTAAAAGCCCTCACAAAACTCTCCATCACCCCCTCCCTCCAGCCCACCGGCAGTCTCGCAAGCTCATCAAAACTATCCCTAATCCTCGCAATCTCCTCTGCCGCCCCCGGTTCCCCTCCAAACCTCTCCCACAATTCTTTCTTTAGTACATTCTGATACACCGCCGACGCAACCGTAATCCCAATCGTGCCGCCGGTGGACCTGAATGCGTAACTTGCGGATGTAACCACCGCCTGATGGTCATGGTCCACTGCGGAGATAATCGCCAACAGAGTTACTGTTAGTAAACTCCCGTAGCCGAGACCTGTCAGGAAGAGATAGATGAATACCAACCAGCCGGGACTGGTCAAGGTCATCGTACACAGCCCCGCCGCGCCCAGTACAAAAATCGTTAAAATAACCAGACTCAAGCCCTTGTATTTCCCCGTGCGATTCATAATCACACCCGAGCCCAAACTCCCCATCGAGGCGCCCACCGACTGTGGGATAAGCCGCACGCCTGCGGCGGTGGTGGATAGGCCGCGGACTTGGAAGAATAGCGGGACGTAGAAGAGGATGGCGAAGAGGACCATGGTGCCGAACCAATTACACAAACAGGCCGAAATGACCGTCCGATCCCCCAGCAACCTAATCGGAATCACCGGATCCGAAGCCCTGTATAATTCAACATATACAAACGCCGCCAACATCACACCCGACAGCGGGAGCGAAACCAAAACCAGCGGGTGCGTCCAAGGCACAATATTCCCCCCCGAATTCAGTCCCAGCAAAAGCAAAATCAGCGTCCCCGCCAACGTCGCCGAGCCCATAAAATCCACGCGGGAGAGTCTGGAGCGGCTGCTCTGTTTCGGCGGGACATCGACCAGCACCGCGACTAAGATGCCCGAAACAAGTATAAACGGCACCTGCACCAAAAACGCCCATCTCCAGCCCCAATTATCATTTACCCACCCCCCAAACAGCCCTCCCAGCCCAGCGCCCGTGCCGTAGCAGATATTCCCAATCCCTTGAATCATACCGCGTTTGCGCAACGGCACCAAATCACTCCCAATAAACGTACTGATAGCCATCAAACCCCCTCCGCCCATCCCAGCTACCACTCTCCCCAAAATCATTACCCATTCCGAGCCCGCGAGTCCGCAGATGAGGTTCCCCGCGGCAAAAAGTATATTACTGATAATCAAGCCCGTCCTCCGACTAAAAATATCCGTAAGTCGACCGGATAAAGGTTGACACGCGGAGTTGGCGATTAGGTAGCCGGCTGCGAGCCAGGAGAGGAGAGAGAGGGAGGAGAAGGAGGAGGAGATGCTGGCGCTGAGCGTGGCGATGATGGTGCTGTCGAGGGCGCCGAGGAAGACGCCGACCCAGATGGAGGCGAAGATTATGGCGATGCGGGCTGGGGTGGGAGAGGGGGGGAGGATGGTTTGTTCGGTGGGGGAGGCATTTTCGGTGGAGGAGGTGGACGAGGTGGTGGTGATGGGTTTGGGTTGGTCGATTAGGAGGGGGGTTTCTTCGTCTGTGATGTGCTGAGGGTGAGGGTTGTCGTCTGGCATTTTGAAGAGAAAGTGGCGGGGTGTTGCCTGAGCTCTTTACCACTCAATCAATCAATCAATTGAAGCACCCAAAATATAAAAAAAACCGTAACCTCTCACAAAGGTAACCCAAATATATAAACAAAAGAAAGAGAAACCAATCCTTTCCCGCTCAAGTAAGTTAAAGATAAAACCAATCCCCTCAATTTATCAAAAACAATGAGTCAATTTGCTGACGACCGAGCTTCACCGTCTCTCAATTGACTTTTCCCTTATCGCCGACGATAACCTTGACAAACCAAAGGGCGCGGACTTGACCTTACATAAAACTCATGCTGTGCTGTGCAAGGCAACAGCCAGACTAGTTTACGGGACTAACTCAACCTTACGGGAATAGATGGGAATGACGTCTTCTCGCACCTAACCCATTCGAGTAGGTAGCTCAGGTTAGTCGGGGTCCAACGGCTAACTAGAGCTAGAAGCGTATAAACTACTCCGAAGATAGTGAGAAGCTCTGCCGCGGTGACAAAAGCTATGGATTTTAGAAGAACTGCTAGCTAGCTAATCTTTATAAACTATCTGTTTGTATAACTGTTTGTGTTTGTCTGTCTGTTGTCTGTCTGTCTGTTTTTCTCTCTCTGCTCTCTTTCTCTCATCTTGGAGGGGCTAAAGCTAAAACCGTAACACACTCATCGAACCAATGAAACTTTTGTAAATGAAAAGTCGACAATATCAGGGCATCATTCCCTCCATACCAGCCGCTCTTCTATCGAATCTGTATCCGACCTTCAAGCCGCAATACTACACTGTCTAGTCCAATGATCTTTCAATCATCTACCCAACTTCCAGTCAACCCCTACAACTTCGCCCCCTGAAGCCCCTCCAAAATACCCTCAAACTCCTTCCAATCCTTCATAATAACCTGACACCCCACCTCCGTCAACAACTTCACCATCCTCTCCCTCTCCTCCACCTCATAACTCCCTACATACCCCACCGTCGGAATCCCCGCCCTAACCGCCGCCGTCGCACCACTCTTCGAATCCTCAATCGCCACACACTCCTGCGCCTTGACGCCCAACTTCTCCATCGCAAAGAGATAAATCGCCGGATCGGGTTTACTCGTCGGCTTGGGCAGACTCGTCGCCGCGGAGTATATCTCCCCATGGAAATACTTATCCTGGCCGACCTTCTCCACACTCGCTTTCACTCTGCGATACGCACTTGAGCTCACAACCACCATCTTGTATTTCCCCTGCTTGTCCAAGCTCTCGAGAACGGGATCCACACCCTCGCATGGCTGCAGCGCTTCTTCCAGTTTGGCGATAACACGGTCTTCTTCTTTGCTGACGTAGGATTCTAGCTCCTCGGGGCTCATCTCGTAGTTGTATTTGGTTTTGAGAGCGGAGATCATGCCGCGGAAGTTTTGGCCCACGAATTCGTGCATGAGTTCGGGCCCGGTGTAGCGGTCGGAGATGCCGCGGGCGGAGAGGATTTCATTGGCGAGGTCGGCGCAGGCGGCGAAGGCGAGGGATTCAGAGAGGACGAGCGTGTTGTCGCAGTCGAAGAGGAGGGTGGTGATTTTCTGGTGGGGGGTTAGGATGGTGTTGAGAGAGGAGGAGGGAGGGCGGGGTGTAAATGGAGGGGATGTGCGGGGTAGCTTGAGGGAGGTGAAGGATAGAGGAGAGGAGAGGATATACTGACCTGAGACATCTTGAATGAAGTATATCTTCTAACCGCTCAAATGATTTCTTTCTATCTGTTCTTAGACTGAAATTCTAATCTCAAGTCGTACCAACAACTAGAATTGAACTTTATACAGCAGAGGTAGTAGGTAGGTAGTAGTAGGTAGGTTCAGCCAACTCAAATCTAAACTCTCAATGTAATGCAAATCAAATCAATAAATGAATCAATCTAACGCAGTAGCAAATTGAACGAATATTCTACTTTTTGTATTGTATGAAAGAGCAACAGAAGGAAGAGAAGAAGAGCAAGAACAGGAACAGGAAGTAAGTTGAAAGGTGGGGTAACCAGTACCCGTAAGATCCCTTCCCCCTTTCCTCCCTTCCCCTCGATCTCAACAATCAATGTAGTATTCATCACGTGTGTGTGTAACCCCGCCATTCGCGCTCGTTCGTTCACCCCTCAGATCAGCGCGATGCCCTGCATACAATAGTTTAGTGCGCCGTTTTCCATTCGCTCAACGCCCAGCATAAGCAGCCAGCCCCTCGGTGAAGTCATTTGCTCTCGTTCTCGACTGTACTCTGCCAAGCACTGCTTTGCTCCCTCACAACAAATCAGATAGACACCCGCTCGTACGACTGAAAAAAGCAAACCCATAAGCATGAAACCCTCGGCCCGTGTCCACATGTCGAGTCCGAACGTGATGATTCGCAACCTATCAAGCTATTCGCATCTGCAGCACTGAGTAAATGCGGCAGCTATCAATACCAGACAGATATTGGGCATCATGAAACCGTAGCACTCGGGCCGTGGATAAATGTTTTACTATTCAGCCTTGGATTTTCTTTGTGTCGAAGATTCAGAGATATAGATACTCATGACTGTATTTATTTCTATTTGCTATATAAAACCATTCAGACTCATCGCAAGAGTGCAGAGAGATTTGATCGTTAACGCATCCCGATGTACCGTCCAAGCCCATCCATCCTCTCTCCTCAGAGTCGATTCCTGAAAGCTCCGAAAACATATGTAAGGTGTGTTTTTATACCACCAACACCACCCCCACTACCCATGTTATGCCTATGCTACGCACTTCTCCTAACATGTGTTGTCCTCTCAAAGTCACATCCATCATGTATTCCATCCCCCCGTTTCTCCCTCCCTCTCAACAAAACCACCATGTGCCTGCCTATCCTATCCACATTCCACAACATTCATTGGTATCAAACCACGACAGTAGCAGACGAGGAAAAGAGAAAAAACGCCAAATCATCCTGTAAACATCAATAGTACATTTATCCATCACATCACAATGTTCAATGTTGAATCCCTCAAGGTTCACCAATAACAGGAAGATTATCGTAATTACCCGAAGGGAACTGCGCTCTCCCTGTGCGAGAATTTTGCGAACTATAAGCCGATGCGCTATACCCCGTGTACGAAGTCGACTCATCGTGAGCAGTTGGTGGCCTGTATGAACCTCCATAAGTGGATTCGTAATCTGGGGCTTGCGATGAGGCTCCTGGGAATCCATCATCGTGCAGTTCGTGCTCATCGGCGTTGTGTACGGGGGCATATTCGTCGTCGTGAGGAGCAGTCGAGAAAGCCTCCTTGTCGGGATCGATCATGTTGGCATTGTGTGGGACTCGAGTTGCCCCTGGGAGATATCCTTCTCTTCTGTAGTACACCAAGCCATAGATTGACATTGTTGTGGAGATGATCCATGCGAACCTGTAGTCCTACGTTAGCACTGCTTCTGGCGATGCCGAGTTTCAAATATATAATTGCGAACATACCATAAGAAGACACCTATTGCGACAACTGCCTTGCTGACATTACATCCGCCCTTACACTTTCCGGTTCCATTCCACTTTGCGACCGCAGCGAAAGCTGACAACCACATTATACAATAAAGAGCGTCAATGACTAGGAGGGCATGTGGGTTCGCAAGTTTTCTTGTTCGTGGGAATCGTGGTGTCATGGTAAGATATATGATCGCAGGTATTGTGAGGAAGGTCTAGATTGAGTGATCAGAAAACATCCATCCACGTTTTCGATGGAGTAGAGTAGAACATACCAGGCCGAAATTCCATCCTAATCTGCCATCAACAATCGCTGTCGAGCGCATAACTACAATATCCAAAATCCATGTTGTTACCATCAAAACGGCTTGGAAGATATGTACAGCCAGTTTATATTTCTGGAGGTTATGTATGTTGAACTCCATGATGAGGGGATGTTTGTGTTTGTTTTACTGCTGTTTGCGGAGCAGATCGTAGGTCTGTAGCAGTCTGCTAGAGGTCGTCGCTCGTTCGCTCGAATGTGTGGATGAGTGGATGATGAGTGGATGGGTGGATGGGTGCGATCGGTGTTGACGAAAGGCTGAGTGGTCTCTTTGCAAGCTGATAGGACACTTGATGGGCCAGCTGATAAGTGATAAATATGTACGTCAGACTGCGACGATGATGTGCAGCTAGAGCAGAAACGGAGACAGAAGATGAAGAAGGGAAGTGTACTGTGTAGAATAGAAATCTTTTCTTCACTATGGATGATAAAAGTCAGCAAGTCAGAAAGTCAACAAGAGCCGGCTCAGGTAAAAAAGAGGCTATGCTAAGATGCGTGGCTGGTTCGTTCGTCGTAGTTTACGCGTATTTTCCTCGGACTGCGCTGTTTAACTCGTCGCTTCACTCGTATTTTCGTATTTAGATTTTGAATAGAGTACCACGTGACTGGCATCAAAGCTTTTTCCCTTCGCTTCCCGGAAATCTTGTTTAAATGCTTGAGATTTGCTTGGTTGATACAATACGAGTGGACCAGATTTTATCTCGGGTTTCGGTGGTGAGGTAACAATTTATTTTAAGCAACAAAACATCCATCCGTAGCTGAGCAACCAGTGGCCGGCGAACCTTGAATTTCGAGTCATCTAACTTAATATAGACTAGAGACAAGGCTGAGACCGATGGGCTGCGGGTTGCGTAATGGAAGTTTGCGAGAGAGGGATTAATCTCTCGAACTCTAGCCACGCGGTTATAATGCGGCTGAGCTAGGAATCACGTTTTATCACTCCCATTCATGTCATTTTAAGCCACGTGATATCATCTCCCACTCTCAGCGACAGCAATGTGATCGGCGTCGCGAGCGGTGTATCTGGGAGGATTTCTCTTATCTTGTCTCTTTTCCTCCATTCTTATATTTCTCTGTTCCCAGTTCTTTACTCGACTTTAATCTATCTCACGCTCGTTCTCCATTGTCTAGGAGTGTACTTTCTTCTTCCCGTCGCCCTAGCAACACCCGTTATAATGTCCGACGCCCACCAACCCACCCCTCCCCCCAGCACCATCAACCTCCTCTCCTTCGGCGGCAGAATTGGTGCGTTCAAGCCAATCCACAATTACCTCACAATGAAACAAGCAAGCAACCCTAACCCACACAGTATCCGCGGCCATTGCTCGACTCCTCAGTGCTCCTATTCGCTCGAGTAGCAAGAATGGTGCTCCGGGGCTCTACAAGGATGTAGCATATACCGCCATCCGCTCCATGCTCTCCGATCTTACGATTGCTCAAACGCGATATTTGCATAAACCTACTAGTGAGATATACGAAGAGTTTTGCAAAAGAGAAAATGAAGAACCAAAAACGGTGGTGACGTGCGACGATGTGAAGGGTCATTGGCTGGGGAGGGAGGATGCTGATGTGGTGATTTTGTTTTTTCATGGTAAGGGGAATATGTAGCTTGGAGAAAGGTTAAAGTTCCAGCGGAGTCAGTCGGTTCTAACACTACATAGGCGGCGGATACACCCAACCCTGTACAATAGACCACCTGCACTACCTGCACCGTCTAGTCACCGACATCAACGGCAATCTCTTCACCACCCCCGGATCCCCATCCATCTCCATCCTCGTCCTCGCCTACTCTCTCGCCCCCGAAGCCCCATTCCCGCAACAGCTCAAAGAAGCATCCAGCATGCTATCCTTCCTTCTCCAGGACGGCAAAAGATCACCAACCAGTGTCATGCTTGCGGGCGACTCGGCCGGTGGGAGTATTGCTCTATCACTATTTTCGCACTTGCAAAAGCCGCATGATGGGATTCCGGAGCTGGCGATTTCCGAGCCGCTAAGAGGTGCAGTTTTGATTAGTCCCTGGATGAGCTTTGATACAAAGCATGATAGCTATGTAAGAAATGCAGAGAAAGATGTATGTGTTGAGAGCTGTCTTCGCAAATGGGGAGGTATGTTTCTTGGGACAGTAGAGGGAGAGACGATTCCGGATGTGGTGTCTGGAGGGAATAATTACAATGAGCCGCTACTTGCCCCGCCTTCCTGGTGGGAGGGTATGCATAAGCTAGTTAGCAATGTATGGGTATACGGAGGTGCAGATGAAATTTTTGTGGATCCGATACGTGCGTTTGCGGGGAAGTTTGAGGAGGGTTGGAAAGCTGGTGGTGGGGGGGAAGAGAAAGTTGTGCTGGAGATTGCGGAGGATTGTGCGCATATTGGACCGATTTTGGATGTTATGCTGCAGTATGAGGAGAAGGGGAAGACGCAGTTGGGGTTGGAGAAGTGGTTGAAGGAAGTCGTTGTGAAGGCACCGTAGCTTAGTGTGATAGAGGGGAATAATTTCATCAAGAAAGGCAAGTTCCAATTGAAATGTTATGCCTGCTCATTGCCGTTTTGCTGATTGTCTAAGATCTATAGAGAACTTTTGTTATTCTAGGATATTGATTAACTGAGCAAGAGCGTCTCGAGCTTTTCCACTAAGTTAATCATAAATGTTCAAGTTTTATGCTTTCGCCTGCAGTACCTCCTGAGTCTCATCCTCGCCCATCCTACCCATCCGTCTGCGGCAAAAAGAGGAAGTATTCGACCCCCTAACTTCCCCTCCTAGCTTCTCGAGCCTGATCTAAACACTCTGGGTTCTCCTCATCCGCCTCCTCGTCTGCTGCTAGACAGCAGCGTATATATATGAACATGACATTGGGTATGATGATTATCGTCAAAACAGCTACGATGGCGAGGAGTTTCAGAATGGATTCTTTCATGGTGTGAGCGAGGTTGTTGGGGGGTGTTGTGATTTGAGGGTGGCTGGGGGACAGTGTGGGTTGTCTCTTGCTGTTGGCGAGTTTGCTGTGCGAATTTGCACGTGGAGACGCTGCTAGTACTGGAGGACTTTTAGGAATGACGTTAATGTGGTTGGATATATGCAAGATGTCTGTCAAGACAATGGCTAAACAGAAAGAGTGAAAACATTTGGGCAGGGCAGATTAGACTTATTTGTGGCTAGGTTCTTAATTCGACTGGGACAAGCTACTGCTACTCGTGATATATAGAAGGGAGCTGGAGTAGTATTGTAAGTTATTCTAATTATACTTTCATTAATATCAACATCATGATAATATCTTATAAAGTTCTTATCTAGACTGATCTTCATAATGATATTTTCCTTGAGGAATCTCATCGTATGGGCAACCTTGGGCTGAGTATACATCTTCACCTCCATCCGCAATCGTTGTGGAACTGCTTCTTAACAAGTATGATTTGTAGGCCTGATTCTAGGTACAGGTAATCTGTCTGGTGCCGGATGCCGGATGCCGGGTGCGGCTCGGATGCGGTTTGGGTACTCTAGCGGGGCGGGGTACTTAAACCACTTCGATTCTCTTTCTGTACTTCTCTTCTTCATAAATTCGTAGAATACTACTCTCATCCGTTGAGATTCCGTTTTTCTACCCTCACAGTTACAGCCCTGTTGTGGAATAGGTTAGGCTGATAGCGCCACACTATGGACGAAAGCTACTGTAACCTTTGTGTCACCTCAAATGCCAGTCTGTACAGGTCGCAAGTTGGACGTTCGCAATTCGCAGCATGCCATACTTATGAGATCTAGCAGTCTGGCTCTTCACGGCAGAAAAAACAGACGATCGGTTTGGAATGGTGTCTTGGAGCTGTTTATTGTTGTCAAACGAATCTCCTAAAGACTCCAAGATATTTCAGTGTTGTCGTCGCCCAAATGTTTGTCTTTTGAACATTGTTTTATGCCTGTTATCGGCCAGCAACCATCAAGTGGCTGAAGATTACCCTTCTTACTGGATGCAAGTCTGAGAATGAGAGCCTATCGCAGCCGCAGCACCGGCACCTGCATTACACATGACAATCACTGCAATGCATATGACTGGCCGTTTACCATGCACGATAGTTGTCTGCACCTACACCACCACCAGCTGCGCAGCCAGGCTCACAGCCTCGTTATTGCCATGGTATATCACCGAAGTTGCTCCCACACATCCATCTTCCACCGCTTCAACTTCTTTTCCTTTCCCTGGATGCGACTTTGACGACACAATGTCGTTTGGCTGGTCGGCTGGAGACATCGCGCAAGCGATTACGGTGATAGTCAAAGTAGTGAAAACGCTTGACGACGCAGAGGGCGCTCCTGCTGATTATCGAAAAGCAATCACCTTTCTCGAAGGCGTCGAACGTACTTTGCACCAGTTACAATTATTCACCAAACTCGGAAAATATCCTGCTTACGGAGACGAGATTCGACGCAATGTCGAACGGATCAAAGGTCCTTTGGATAAATTTCTTGCGGTGATACACAAATATGAGCCAAGCCTCGGGCGTACAGCTCCGCCTGGGAGATGTCACAACATGTACAAGAAGCTCAGGTGGGAATATTCCAATGCGCCTAAAGCATTGCAAAAGGAGATCAAGGACAACTTAGAGGAACTCAACCGTCTCCTTGCTGGGTTTACGTTGTAAGTCGCTCAACGAAAGCATCGTGTTTCGACATAGTTGCAAGGCTGAACTATATATTGCAGAGATGTCGTTGTTCAGGTTCAGCAGAAACAAGATGGCCTGCCAGATGATTTGCGACAGGAGTTCGCAAATCTCACAAGCATTATAGGGCAGCATGTTCTGACGATAAGAGCAGACTTTCAGGCCAATTATTCTGAGAGGACTCAAAACCACTCCCAGGTTCTTTCGGCACTCGAGAGGTACCATCGAATAACAAGTGTGGAACATCTGCAACCGATGCAAAATGAAATAAAAGCACTCCATTTCGAAGGAAAGGAAAACCACCTGCAATTGAACGAGAAGCTTGACCAACTATCAACTGCTATTCAAGGGACCACGAAAACTACAGCGGTCATCGAGCCTCGGACAGGTATAGAGGAGCCGGAAGAAGTTTTGAGTAAAGATGGCACAGCAGAGAATTCGACAATCGCTCACACAAACCATGATATCGGAGCGCTCGGGAAGGATATGTAAAGATTCCCTTGGCCAAGGTCGAAAAAGCAGTGCTGATGTTTCTCGATAATCTCTACCTGATGTTCGTATGTATCGCTCAGTTCCTGCGGAAGCTTCTGTAAGATACCATTTATGGATTTAAATACCCCGGCGTCGAGATATATTACTAACAGTTAAAAACCAAAGACTAGCACCCTCAGATCAGCCATCACGAGCTCTTGTATCCACACTACTTGCTACATACAATATCACATTCCAGGATGCCCTCGGACGCCATCCACGAGTGCTTCCGTTTGATTCATTCAGTAGTTTTAAGGTACATTCTACTGCAGAACCAGCTGCGTAACTTCAATCTAATATACCAGCAGGTGTTTCAGGCGTTTCTGGACGACTCCTTTGCTACGATTCCTGGGAGAAGATGGGTTGAGCTTGGCTCGTTCTTACTCACCAATGCTTCAGCTGGGAAAAGATTGACGGCTGACAACTGGTCCACATCAATCTCACGAGGTTGTCTCATTAACATGGACATGCTGATGCTCGCCCACAAGAAACCGCAAGAAGGTGGAAAATGTGTAATAAAAGGATGTACGGGTTCTCTTCGTGGAGATGATACCTCAGGAACATCGACGAAGACATTGTCTTTATCACTTAAATGGTCGGTTGTTCTTCAATAACCTGGATTGCCTTCTTTGACCTGCTTGTGGTGTACTGACTTGGATAGCTGCCTATGCCAGAGAAGGTTCACAGAAATTCCGACCACACTCAGCGTAGTCACTCCGGACATGTTGGACGAAACTATGAAAGATCGTCCATCTATTGGTCCAAACGTCAAGAAAAATGCTGCGGAAACTTCAAAGCTCCTTCTAGAGGATGACCTCAATAATTTCCATCGTTTTGCTCAAAGGTCACTGCCGCCGCCTGCATCTGAAGTCGGTCCTAAGAATAAGGTTGTCATGGCCACAACTGAAGTTGACGTTGAAAATGTTAAGGAAACAATGCCAGTGGATAATCCTGAATCCGTTTTCGATAATGATACCAATGATATCCTGGAAGATGCTTCTAAAGTTTTTCCTAGAGAAATCACTGATGATGATTTCTCCTATATCACTAAAGATGAACTCCTAGCGCCTGCATCTAAGGTAAAGTACAGCCATGCTCCTAGGCCAAAGGGCCATTATGTTTGGACCTGGTCTTGTTGTTACTGCAGGGACATTAATGGACAATATCGTTCATCTGGTTTGACCACAAACATTGAGTTTTGCCCAGAATGTGGCCATCAGCGATGTGCGAGTTGCCATGTAGAGCAGGTGAAGATGCGGGGAAATGGCTATTAGCTGATCTTAATTGGGAGATAGCTCTATATACTCAAATGTGCATACGCATCATATTCGAGGAATCTGGAACGAATGTGCTCAAACTATCTAGATCGTAACATGCAAATCACAGGATGAGACATACGAAAGTATAGAAACCATTGCGAGCTTCACTTACTACTCGAAAAAGACTCAGATTGATGCAACGACGCTTGACAGAACCGAATGCAAACATGTTCGTAGAACCGTTCTCCAATTCTTTCCTACTGCATCTATAGAAATGGACTTCTATCCCGAGTATGATTCTTACATTGCCAGGATTGGCTGCTGTATCGGTATATTTCATTTCACCATACATGCATGACCTACGTATTCTCACAGGGAATGCTGATCACAAAGGCCCAAACAATCACATGTCATGATCAGACAATTTCATTTAACAAAAACCATCATAACGGCATCGTATAAATTCTCATCTAGATCGATCTTCATAACGATCGGTATTGGAGTTGATGACCCCATGCAAATTCCCATTATGTACTACCAAAATCCTCCGAAGGTTCCTTCCAACCCCTTTACCGAAACCACAACACCACCCCTAAACATCTATAAACTCATCTCCACCTTCATAACCTCCGCAATCCCCTCCTTAATCCCATTCGTCTTCACCTCATCCAACTTCTTCAACGGTCTCCTCGGGTAACCCCCATACCCATAATAACTCTGAATCGCACTCTTCGTCCCCGCAATCGCCGCCTTAGTCAGCACCCAATCACCCTTACTCAACACCTTCTGCAACTCAAACGCCTCGTCCCTCTTGCCCTCCTTATACAGATTCCAAATCTTCACACACGTCTTGGGCATGACATTCGCACCGCCAGCAATGATCCCACTTCCACCAGAAACTAGAGTCTGTGCAGTGAAATCACACATCCCTCCAAACGCCATATACCCACTCCCCTCCTCAAACGCCGTCTTCGCATTCGTAGCCAGCGCCACACGGGTAAGTTTCCCCGTGTTCCCGCACGTGAACTTAGTCCCCACAATCTTAGGGTGCTTCGCCAATCGGATCAGCAAGTCGGAATCCATATCGATACCCGCGACAGCGCCGGGGTAATTGTACAGGATGAGGGGCAGCGGGGATTGGTCCGCTACTTCTATGAAGTAATTGTACACTGATTCTTCGTCCATCAGACCGCGGAAATACGAAGGTGGCAGCAACAATACGTATTCGCCGCCCGCGGCTTCTGATTCTTTGATCAGGGATAAGGTGCCCCGGACAGAACCTTCGGTTGCACCGACGATGATGGGGATTTGGGTGAAGCCGGCTTCGTCAAGCGCTTCGCGGGTTGCGCGGGTGACGGCGGCTTTTTCATCTCGAGACAGGTGCACGGCTTCGCCGTTGGAACCCATGGTCACGAGACCGACGAGGCCGGCTTCGGCGAGGCGGACGGCGTGTTTTTTGATGGAGGGGATGTCCAGGTCTTCGGTTTCCGGGTTGAAGAAGGTCATGGTTGGGGCGTAGATGCCGTCTTGAAGGGGGCGGCGGGTGCTGGACCCGTTGACTCCGTTTGTGTGTGTCATTTTGAGGGTGGGGTGGATGTGGTTGGGGATGGGGATAGGATGTACTTGGGCGAGGTGTACAGTTCAGAGAGATAGGTTAGGAGAAGATGGTAGAGTAGGAAAGGAGAGAGAAAAGTAAAATATGGTGAGATGAAGATGTAAGAAGATGGAGTATATGTAGGTATATATGAGAAATCCCTAAGAATAGTCTGTGCAGGGTTGGCCGAGGACCGGTGGGTGATCGGGTATAAAAAATATGATGTGTCTCTTCATATTCGAGCGAGCGAACATGTATTTAAAAGTCAATATTAATGCCGGCACTGGCGTCCTAGTACGTTGTCGAATGACGGCTCAAAGTCAAGTTCGAGATGTATTTTCAGTGGGGGGCGACTTTCCCGCACATTTGTTCCGAGCGAGCCAACGCTACGGTGAGAAGGATCAAAATATCCATTTTTCCTTCACTGGCGATCAGAAGACCGTTCTAATTCACGCACCTTGTACGGGTAGGCAGATATGTTTCAGAGTGCCGAGCTTAACTTTATCCATTCGTCGAGCCGTTTGTCCTTCTCTTTGTGTATTTCCCTACAGCTTTTCCTGCTATGTAGCGCTGCGGGTTTGGATATCCCATGACTAATATGCTACTGTACATGTTTTCCCGCATGTAAGGGTATCCCGTAAGAGTGCATAAATATCATAATGTCGGCTTTGAGTGGATGTTCTGTTATGACGAAGGGAAGTTGTCTGAGAGGACGTTGAGTGCACCTTTGGAGGTCGTCGTAGACGGAGAATATTTTTCCGCCAATGAGAGCGGTGATTACGCCAAGTTCGTGGGGTGTTTTGTCCGCCCAAACTGGAGCTAAGGCTGTAGGTACCAGGTAAGTAGCGGAGAGGCGGGGATATATGAGGTATTTTGTGGGTGAACACTCGAAAGAGAGCAATCTAGTGAGAATGGGGAAGCCTCATGATCAGAAAGGTGTTCTTCCTTCATGGTCTAGGCCTCGTTGGTGACGATATTCGGTACTGGGCTGGATATGGACTGGATAGGGACTGGATATAGATCGTGGTACATGTACTACAGCTTCTACACAAGGCTCTGGGGAGACATTGGGGGTTGAATCTTGGTAATTATACTCGTAGACTAGATGCTGTACAATGTGAGGCCAGATTGCGGGGAAATAGGCTGAATGAAGGGGTTGATCGTGGAAGCGAGGTTTTTCTAGCGGAGTTGGGGTTGTGGTGGAAAGTAAAATCTAGCGCGCATGTCAGTCGCATCGCAAGGTCTCGCAACTCACATGTAATTTGATTGCAACTCAATTCAGTATACAAAATGAAGAATACTACTTGATCCGGAGACGATATCCGTAAAGTGCTACTATGATACCACTTTTCCTCCCCTTTTGACCCCCACCTCTCCCTACAGTACAAACTTAGCCCCGGATAATTTAACAGCGAGCTTGACCACATTTTACCCCTCCAGCCGTTCCAAGCCAATTTTGCCCCTCTAATTCTCCGCCAAAACCCGTGAAATTTATTCCATCTGGGCAGCTTTGTGTCCTTTTGGGGGAGCTTTGTATCACTGACAATGCATTTGAATCACCCCACTATCGTGACTTCCGTGTTGTGTTCATTTCATACTTCAATTGACACTGGGTGATACCTGGCAAGAGCAAACAACGCAGAACTATAACACTCTTCCTCATCACATCCCATCCATCAATTCCAATCCCCAGAATCATTCAAGAAATCCAGCAGACATCAAACCATGGCGTCCGAACTCAAACCGCTGAATGTTCTTATGGTGGGAACCGGTGAGTATACCACCGGCTTCGTAGGAGGAGGAGCCTCGGGATCAGACAAGAAAGTCGGAGTTGTGGGACTTTCATTATTCGATCTGCGACGTCGTGGAAAGGTTGGAGATTTGTCGATGGTTGGCACATCGGGAGGGAAATTCCCAGCAATTCGTAGGTCACTTCCGAGCCCCAAGCCCCTTAGCCAGCTTGACATCTCTACCCCTCTGTCTGCCGAACAGTCAATCGACGAGATCAATACTGACACCACCATCTGCCAGGCGAACATCTGCACAAAAACATCTCCCAAGTTTACAACAACCTCGACACATCCTTCACCTCCTTCCCCGCAAACGACAAAACCGACCCCAATGCCTACAAAACCGCCATCGACGCCCTCTCCCCCGGCGATGCCATCACGATCTTCACCCCCGACACCACCCACTACCCAATTGCGCTCTACGCCATTGAACGCAAAATCCACGTCTTAATAACCAAACCCGCCGTCAAACTCCTCTCCCAACATCTCGAGCTCCTCGCCGCAGCACACAAACACGGCGTTTTCGTCTACGTCGAACACCACAAGCGATTCGACCCCGCATATGCGGATGCGCGCTACAAGAGTTTGGGATTGGGCGACTTCAACTACTTCTATTCCTACATGAGCCAGCCGAAATCGCAACTCGAGACCTTCAAAGCCTGGGCCGGTGTCGACAGCGATATCAGCTACTACCTCAATTCGCACCACGTCGATATCTGCGAATCGATGGTCTCGCAACAAGGATATCTTCCCGTCAAGGTTTCAGCCTCTGCGTCGAAAGGCACGGCGGTCGATCTCGGATGCGATCCTTGCACCGAGGATACGATTTCCCTGCTCGTGCACTGGGTCAAGAAGGATGATTCTACGAAGCGCGCGACGGGTGTGTATACTGCTTCTTGGACGGCACCCCAGAAGGCGGGGGTGCATTCGAATCAATATTTCCACTATATGGCTTCGGGTGGTGAGATCCGAATTGATCAGGCGAAGCGCGGGTATGATGTTGCGGATGATAAGATTGGCCAGTTGATGTGGTATAATCCGTTCTACATGCGGTATGCACCTGATGAGGAGGGCAACTTTGCAGGTCAAACTGGATATGGATACGTCAGTTTCGAGAAGTTTGTCGATGGGTGTAGATTGGTGAATAAGGTTGGGAAAGAAGGGATTGCGGAGTTGGACAAGAGGGGGCTGCCGACGTTGGGGAATACCGTGGGGACGACGGCTATCTTAGAGGCGGGCAGGAGGGCAATTGATGAGAATAGGGAGGTGGAGATTAAGGTTGAGGATGGGGTTTGGAAATTGGTTTAGGGTGGGATGGAATAGGGATTCGGGAATGGGAATGGGTATGGCTATTCAATTACTGATTGGGAATTAGCTCAGCTTAGGTAGTTAAATATTTTATTGTTATCATTTTGAGGAAGTGCGGGCTCTTTGAGGTCAATGCTGTCGGTGATTGCAACACGCGAGTTCTGTTCCTTACTCGCCTTGCCGGGTCTAGACTGTTGGAGGCGGCTTTTTCTTCTTCTTTTCACAGAATAAACGAACGCTACGTCGCAGGTAGTCCTGCTTCGCGTTTGCCTCGCTCTTGGTAGTTTACCACAGTTAGTTCTGGGACTACCAATCTTCGGGAACAGTACAGAAAAGTGGATATGAGGTAGTGTGCTTATTTATTCTCATATCCCAACTTTCTATACATATCCTACTTCCATTCTCTCTTTACCTCAGCCTGGATATCACGAATTCATACCCAGTCGAGTAATATAATGATACCACCCACCTTCCTGCATCTCATGCTGCTGCAGGAGGACCTAGGATCATAAACTCTCCCTCTACCAGCCTGTCAATAACACGCGTGGCTATACAAGATGGCTCTTACATGCACAGAAATTGGACGAGATAAACAAGATATGAGATGTTTGCGATGATAAGTATTATTAATGGTTGGGCCGCGAGATGTAAGAAGAAGAGTGATTATTGAAATGCCTTGGCTGATCTGGGGGGAGGGATAACTAGGGGGTTTTACGTAGGAGGGGGAGGAGCAGGGTTGATGGCTTAGGGGGTGGATAGATGGGTGGATGGATGGGCTTTGATGGGGTTTGATGGGGATTGGGAGTTGAAGTTGGATTGGATTGTGGGTTGGCTTTGGGGAGGGAGGGATGGAGGGACGGTGGGTGGGGATTGTTCGTAGAAGAGGAGGTTTGAAGGAGGTTTAGAGATGGAGGAAGGGTTGATTGATGTTAGCGATGGAGGTGAAGACCTGGTTATTGAGGTTGAGAATGCGGTGAAGTGAAGATTAGGAACGGATTTCCAAAGGCTGGCGTGGCTCGGATTCCAGTGGAGATACGCGATTAGAAGTCAGTCTGGCAGGATGAGATAGATATATGGGGATTTTTTTTGGCAGTTCCAGACAACGAAAGGATATACTATAAACTTCCCGAACGGGTGTATGAAGGACTTCGACAGAGTCGAAAGGAGATTTCCTGGTTATTCGGATGATGGATATGTCGGTGCGGTTAACGAGGATGGTTACAACGGTGTATTGCTCGTCATAAAAGAGGAAGAAGGTGTATTATATAGATTGGCGTTGGTTCTTTGATGGCGATGAGGGTGTGATGGAGGTTGGTGGTGAAATTCAGTAGTCTCATGGTGTCAGAATGCATAGCTGATCTCTATCGAGGTTTACTTCTGAGGACTGGGAGATTGAAGGGACCTTGAGAGGTGTGCTGCCGGTCCATCACACGGAATGACTTGGTATGATGGCGGAATGTGTGAGGATTGTCCGGGATCCTTTGGGTAGTTCCCTGGGCAGTCCAGAGATATTGAGATTCGAAATCGTTGTGGTAGGAACATTGTAGCTTGCATGGATCTGCTGAATGGTTAGTGTAAGAATATAGATGATGAATCGACCCCAACCTGTGAGGTAGAGCAGATATATATACTACAGCAGCCTACTATCCAAGAGTGGCGTCACCTTTTGGTTCACATATCCACTGAGTCAATACAGTTATCTCCGAATTCTTAATGGAACTCTTGCATATCATCAGGAGACTTTACATTATTTTTTCGTCACTTGAGCTAGTTTTTCATTGGAGGTTTCGTCTCGGATTTAGGAGTAAGTATATGTATAATATACGTAAGGAGACTGGCGGAGAAAGAAACTGTGAGGAATCTGGGCGAGAAGCCAAGCAATTAAATATATATAGTGAACTAACTACAGAGCAAATAAGATCGTTCATATCATGTTATGAGTGAAAAAAGAGTGGCAAATGGGTGTGATTCCATCTGTTCGGTGGCCATATTGCCGCTGTGAATGGCTCCGGCAGAGTCATTGGATTCTCGGAATACCCTCAGATTCTTTACAGAAACACATGAGACGGACTTCTGTATGCAGGTTTTGCAATTATCTCATCAAGGCTCTTATACCACCAATCATATGTTTCGTCTTCGAGTTCACCATTCGTATGTAGAGAAAGTCATCCATACAACACAAAGTTTAAACTGCAACTTCCCCATCTCTTCCCAAACTTTTCAAAACTATATAGTCTTTTGATCATTAATTCATCGAATGCATCGTGATTACATATTGTTCATGCAAACTTACTACTTCATATATCTCCGAATTTCTATCCCGTCTTGTATCCCAAAGTTTGATTAGTAAATATGATCAACCACCCGCGGCTCGGGGTTTAGGCATTTCACGTCTAGATGGACATCGAGCTGACAGATTCTTTTATTTTACTTCGACGTTGGGATTTGGGTTGCTGAGTAACATGGATTTAGGTTCGTCGGCGATGATTATGTAGTAAACACCTAAACGCCGTCTTAGCACTCGGCGTTATATAGGCGGGGCAACTGTGGGGGTTGTAAAGTAATCAGGTATTTGGATTACTATTTTTGAGAGCGCAGTTTCAGCGTTTTGTTATTTGGCATGCGAGTGAGTTCAATGGAGATTGAGATTGAGATGGGGAGGGGATGGGTAGTATGTTTGGTGTTCCGAAATCGTCAAGGAAGGCGTGGAGGGGTAAGGAGCGTTAACATGGGGGGATATATGGAAAGTAGACAAACACTTAACATACCAGCATCATGAGTATAGGAATTGGATGCATTAATGATGAAGACTGTTAAACTAAGATAGATGTTATGATATATACTCTGTTACCTGAAGTCCTAGTACCTTTCCTTCTCCTCCTTCACCTTTCAACAAACACTATATTACGCAGCTTAATTACAGGAAACCAAAAAAACGCAGTACGACGCAAATATGGCTACGAAACTCAAAGAAAAGGGGTATTTCGACTTCAAAACACATAAGATGGAATTTTCCCAGCTAGTTACTCATCCAGACCTCCATATCCAACAGCCAACTTTCCGAGTAAGATGTACGAAGAATCTACTTCTTCTCGGTTGACCTCTTCTCACTCTTTGGGGAGCAAGATTGCAAGAGTTTTCTAATCCAGGACTTATACACGGACTGCTTGATAAGAGTAGAAGACGAAGAAGCGGAAGCGGACTTGACTGCTTTCGGGATTTTGGCGATAGCTCTGAGAAAAGAAGAAAGTGTTAGTTAGGTGAAATTTAATCTGCACGAGCCAAAGTGATAAAGACAAGTGTCCAAGTGTAAGTGTAGAGAACATTTTCTATTGCGCATATTCTACCGCTGAGCAGAAAAGAAATGATGAAGACTAAATAAAGACTTCCAATTTTATACATTCATCGACCGTAGTCCATCCAACCCACATCCGTCAACCAGATCAAGCATGAAGACCTCCCCCTCAAAAAAAGTCCTCACTTACTGCGCCATCAAAACAGCCCTATAATAAACATTTCCAGCATCCAACTTCTCCATCGCGGTCTTGATACCCTCTTCAGTCATCGGGAACTTCTCGACAATCGGTCTAATGTTATGAAGCGCAGCGAACTCCAACATCTGGCGATGGAGGCTTCTGGGCGCAACAAGCGAACCTTGGACTGCGATACCGTTGAGGATCAAGGGCATATATGGGATCTCGAAGTTCTTGAATGAGACGGTCAAGGGGTAGATGACGGATTTGGGGGCCATGATGGGGAGAATCAAATCCCAGTTGGGTTGAGCGGCGGTGGTGACGAGGAGACGGTTCAGCGGGAGAGTGGCCTTGAGTTCGGTGGCGCCTTTGGTGGCGATGAATTCGTGGGCGCCGAGACGGGTAGCCTCGTCCTTCTTCTTATCCGTGCTGGACAGCACAACAACACGACATCCCATCTTCGCCGCGAACTGGATAGCCAAATGTCCTAATCCACCAACACCCATAATACCCACCACATCACTGGGCTTAACTCCAGCCAACGCAGTGAAGGTAGTTGCGCCACCACACTGCAGAGGAGCAGCATCTTCATCGGAAATGGCGTCAGGGGTGGAGAACAGGTACGATTCGCGCCAGATGGCATGCGAGGCGAATGAACCTTGGTCGAAGTTGGCGATACCGTAGAGGGCGCGCTCAGGGCAGTAGGTTTCGTTGCCGGTAAGACATTGCATGCAGTGACCGCAGCTGTCGTGCTCGTAGCCCCAGCCAACGCGGTCACCTACTTTAAGGGTCTTGACGGCGGGGCCGACAGATTCGACGATGCCGACACCCTCGTGGCCAAGAACCATGTCGGCTCCTTTCTAATTAGGGGGTTAGTGGGATGACAGGATGAAAGGGTGGAGAGTTAGGGGACATACGTAGTGGAGATCTGTGGCAAAACTTGTTAGCTGTGGTGTTCAGAGAAAGAGTGATAGATTTGGCCTTACCGGTTCCGCAAACACCAGATGCGGTGATCTTTACCAGGACACTGTCACCCTCAAGCTTGTCTGGCTTGGTGGTAGTGGTTTGCTTGGGGAAGCCATTTTCTTGACCCTTGAAAACGGTGAAGGTAGGCATGTTGACAGGATAGTTGCAGAGTCTTTGCAGGGAGGTAGTAGTGAGGTTGTAGAGTTTGCCTCTGAAGAGTTGATAAGTGAAGCAGGAGTGATTGGTGAAGATGGAAGGCAAAACTTGTGGTAGTATTTGACTTCTAAGATCAACAGTGGTCTGAGCTTGGAGTTGAGGTAACTAGATTCAGGATTGTCTAGTCGGAGTTGAAGTAGTATTTAGAGTTTCGTAGCTAAGGAGGAAGAAGAAGAGGAAAGATGGATGGATGATGAGGATGATTTCTGAAAGTAGCTTCGACCCCTCCTGTATTATTATAGTCGACAAAATCAGTCGGTCATGGGTGAGTTGCTCGCTATCAGCGGTAAATATCCGACTCAAAAGTTGGTCAGCAAAAGGAGCTTCCGGAAAGGATATTGATTAGTCGTTCCATCAAGGCTGCCGTCCCATTTGTTGGAAACCAACGAGATAGATCGCGATGTGTTGGTGAATTTGATATTGTACAACCCCACCATTCACTCTGCTATGCTGGTAGATTAGTCAAAGCTCCCCAAGTTCAAACTTATACCGTTCTTGCATGAAGTTGGCAGGGGTCGCGCGGTAATTCTACATGGTTTGAGACAAGGGGGTCCAACAGGGGGACTGTCAGCCTCTTATCTTCGCAGCTCCTTCTCCGAGTTCTCCTTTCGGCTCGCCAAGAACACACATGTACCTTACATAAAACATCGCATTCGGAAAGGTCGGCCACACTGTCAGTCGGAGGAGCCTTTTCGATTGGATAGAGAAGGGACTTTAATCAGTATCTTCAACGTTACTTCTTAGAATCTCGGAGTACAACAGCACACAGAGATTTGCCTGAGTCTGTACGAGACATTTTGTCGAGCGCATCGAAGTTTATCTTTGCATCAGCGTTTTTGTGTAACCAATCAGAGGTTCTGGGAGTAGCTGTGTATATCCTAGATGCCGGCTCCTCACCACCGAGCCATGTATAGCCACTCGTTTCTTGGAGTTGATATGGTCATCCATTGTTTTTGAGCGCTTCTACTCCCAATGGTTCGATCTCGTCAATGAGGTAACACTTAACTCCGATGGTATTTGTGTATTCAGCGTCATGCGATGTCGAATTTGCTCAATGTTGGCAGAATTTGCTCTCTTGCATGCTCGCTTGATGAATACAGTTGCACGAAATAAACTTTTGAGAAGGTTCTTAGATATTAATGATGTAGCAATGACACGAGAGGGTGTAGGAGTGTTGGAGTCGGTGTTGGAAGAGTGATACGGGGTTAAGTGATGGTGCAGTAGGACACTAGATGATCCTTAATATAAATTGACATTGTAGAAGTTATGTTATTTTTCTTCACGAAAAGTAGATGTAATTGATTTTCTATTATTCTATTCAGATGTTCCTCGCCGGTACAGAGAGTGCGGTGGAGCTCCATCAATACATTTGGGGAAGACCACCATATCGACATTTATCAGAACACAAAACCAAGCACTTCGGTAGAAGCATACATCGTCTCGAATCTTACGTGAGTACATCTCATTTATTTCTCTGCGAAACTAGGACGCGAACTAACAAGAAGTCAGTAAGGGTACCAGCGATAAGCAGGCGGCTTCTCGAAGACGATATACAATCATCGTATCAAGCCGTACATACCGAAAGACCATATCGTTATCGTGTCCTCATTGACAATGTATCCAATTGTCAGGCTAATCCCACAAGCCCATACCGATAAACCAAGAACCAAAAACTAAAGAGATAAACTAGAAGAATGAATGAAAGAAAGAAAAGGGAAGGCCATCCGTTCCGTTAAAGCCATATCCCATCCGAAAATATTCCCACCAAGATGTCAAGCAACACTTCAACACTCAATGAAATTGCCGCCCATATTTGACCAGAGCATATCAAAGTCATTGTATGTATCCACATCGAATGTCATATCAATTGACTGTGCCAACACCGCTTGCATCTCCTGAGCAGCTTCATCATCGAAGCTCAAGGAAGCATCCGATGGCACCGAGCTGAAATTGCTGTCGACGAGACTCTCATAGCCTGAGTCCATACCAGTGGTAATAATATGCAACTCTTCTTGATGGCTTTGTTGCTTGAGATTGTTCTGGGTAAGGTTCAATCGTCCCATGCTTTGATCAATGCGG
Organism: Rutstroemia sp. NJR-2017a WRK4; assembly: GCA_002946385.1. Taxonomy (NCBI): domain Eukaryota; kingdom Fungi; phylum Ascomycota; class Leotiomycetes; order Helotiales; family Rutstroemiaceae; genus Rutstroemia; species Rutstroemia sp. NJR-2017a WRK4. Next base: position 109,642 of record NJPR01000037.1, on the reverse strand, counting down.
TAGTCAACCTTGGCGCTGAGGTCTCGCATGATGTTTGCAGCACTGGCGGCTTGTGCAAAGCTGTTACCGAAGTTCTCGAATACAGCAACTGAGATGTCAATGGCAGTTCTAGCGGCGGGAGTCAAGGTACCCTGCGGGTAGGCAAGGACGAAGCCGACAAGAGTCATGGCGGAGTTCCATTGCCATTGGAAAGCTTCGTGCCAGCCAGCAAGGATTGATGTTGTCGAGAGTACTTGATGCATCATGTGAGTCAATGCCATGGCATGAGAAGCACACTTCATGGCGTTGCTGTCTGAAAGCGAGGTAGGTGGACCATTGGGAGAGAAGATGATGAATTGGCGGAAGAGGTTGGCGGAGAGATTGTGGTACATCAATTCCAGAAGTAGTCTTTGACGTTGCAGCCAGAGTGGAGCGAACTGTTCGATGTCCAAAGGTGATCTATCGGTCGAGAAAGGAACACCACCGTTGAGACGCTTGGTCTTGAGAGTCAATGGAACACCTCTCAACCATTCATCAATCCTCTCACTATGAGGAGCCATCAGGTCTGCATAAGCTCCGAGTGTTTGAAGATCATCCCAGATTGTCTGACCATTGCCAACATTGGCTATGCTCGGAGCTTTGCAGTCATAGAATGCGGTGTAGGCTGTTCGAGCTGCGAGAATGAGCTTGGCGTTGTGGAGACTCCATGTCAACCATGTGACATTCTCACCCAACAGAGCAAAACTGGAGCCGGAAATAAGAGCGATTTCACGATCATCTGAAGGAAGACCGCATGTTGTATTGCCATCATGGAGTAAGAATGGACGACCAAGTTTCATACTCATCTTGCTCTCCAAGACATATAAGGTCCACCAAAGACGTTTGCGCATCTCTTTCTCACGACGTGGCATCTCCTCCGGGGGTTCCAAGTGAAGACCGAGCATGTATGCTGTTCGAGCAGCCTGAGCACATGCATTGTCGGCCATGTTCTGGAAAGATCCACAGCACAGATAGATGGAGCAGAGGATGTGGCATTGGAGAGTGGATATCGTAGGAGCCTCAAGCTCGCCAGCCAAGAGGGTCTGGCAACGTCGGTAGTGCCATCTTCCAGCGATAGTGGCATCGTTAGTCATGACAGCAGCTCTTGATGCAGCGCTTAGTCCACGTCCTACACCGGGTAGAAGTGCCATGCCATATTGCATGCATATAGCAATCACAATATCGACCAACGCAGAAGGTTTTCGTTCTTTGTCCGAGTCGGTCCACAATGAGTGGTAGTGTTCTTTGAACTGTCCCTCGTCAAGGATTGGGTAGGCAGTATAATATGATTGCCAGAAGAGCTCCAGGAAGTACTCTTCTTGAGTTGGGGTCAGGAATTCACCAGCATGTAATGATTCCTCGCCTGCGTTCACATTATGAGTGTCTGAGTCGCTGGACAGTGTGGTTGGTCCATCGAGTATCTTACTCGCCGAATTTGGAAGCATGCGATGGGTCGAATGATTGGGATGCAAGGTGGAACTCAAAAAGTTGTTGATCCGTCCGATGAAATAGTACAGAGATGATGATCCATACCAAGTCTTCTGCGGAGAGCGAGCAGTGCTAATATGAATTCCTTCCCAGAATCTTTTGGCTGGGCCATCTGTGAGATCAGGATCGATCTTGAGTTCGAATTCACGGTCATGTAACCTGGCTGGTGGTGATGAGCTGGGAGGTGTGTGCAGCTGATGAATGGGTTTCTCATTCTCGCGTTCTTTCTTGAGCTCTGCTTCCAGTTCTTGGACCTTCTGCTTCAAACGCTCAATTTCTCTGTATGCATGAGGGAGAGTTGCGAGCTTCAACGCTCCGCTGTTGCTGCAGTTTCCGCCTCTGCTCTTGCAATTATTGCACGGGTGATCGTTATCACACTTGATTCGATGAACACGACACCAGTCGCACGCTTTGGCCACTTGACTCCGTTTCTGGCGGGGTCTTGGACGAGGCGGTGGTTCCGGAGAAGTGGATGCACTCGACGCAGTGGTCGAAGGCATGCTAACGAACGTAGTGAACATGATATCGGCTCCGGATTCGAAAACAGAAGTGGAAAATCAATTCTCAAATTTGTGTTGGATCCGAACGATGAGTGAGATTGAAAAAGCGATGTAACACGGAATGTTACGCCTGATGATGCTCTCTCGTTCTTTCGATACTGTACGATATCGTGGGAATGATGTTGGAATTGGACTATCTCTGTCGAGAGACGATCATGAAAGGTAAAAGAAATGACTGTTTGGAAGTTTTCAACGTTGTTTGGAATTCGTTCAGTAATTGTTGTTGTCGTCGTTGTTGAGGTTGTCGTCGTTGACTCTCTCGCAACAGAAGTTGGTAAACCCAAGGACTTTCTGTATGAGTGGAGATGTAGGAAATTGGGTGTGGTTCGAGCAAATCCCAAAAACGATCAAATTTCAGGAAGATATTATTATCTAGGTGCACGGGCTGATAAATATGTTTCTTTTCAGCGCACCGGTGGGATGCCAAGTTCTGGCGTAGGGGCTCCCACGCCACATGCCTTGAAATACCCTTGACCGAGCCCGATTGAGCCAGATTGCCCAATTATACATGAGTTCACTGCAAAAAATTCCAGTTAGAGGTAAAATCTTCCGTATCTTGTATAACAGAGGCGATAACATGTGGGAAGGGGGTAAATCTATTGGCTAGCGCTGATTGCTATGTGTACACTTGTGACTGTCTAGATCCTCTCCTGTCTAGAGAGAAACGGTTTTTGCTAGGTTGACGATCCGGTTATTTGTGACAGTACTTACCGGGTATGTACTTATACGGTATACCCTGAAGCTTTTGGTCGATACTTGCTTAGGTAGGAGGAACACTATGGAGTTCAATTCGTAATAAAATCTAAGTATGTGAGCGCGTCGTATGTGAGTTAGTTGAGTGGTCTTCCCAAGACCTGTTCGTGTTACAGTAAGACAGTCGATTCTCTGCCCCTTCGTCGCTAGTCACTAGTGGCAGTATTAGTGTTAGTGCTGCTCGTAGCTAGTCGGAAATACCTTCTGCAAATCACTTTTTGGGGTGCCTTGAGCGACAACTCAGTTCCTAACGGATTCGAATGAGAAAAGAAGCCCTGGGAAGTATCTGGATCGACAATCAGGAGCAAGATCGGGATTTCTTCATCATTATATGGGGAATGCGGGTAAATAATCTGGTGGGGGTGTCACAACTCTTTCAGCCCTCTGGGTCCTGGGGCGCCTCGACTTCAGACGAGAAGACAAATTCTATTGCCCTGGTTTCTCCTCGGCGGTACGTGAGGATGGCTTCATATTTGTCGTACACGTGCCGTACAGGTAGCAGGCTTGCTTATACGGTGAAGCGGAGGGGTAAGCGACCAATCGCCAGCGCGTCCAGGCCTATTCTTACTTTACCGGGTCTGACTAACGGACTCCTCGAGCAGTCTCACGGGTAAGATGATCAAAATGCTTGATTGCTCTAAAATGAAACTGCGCTAGAAAAAAAGCTCGTGCCACAGTATACAGGGCTGGATGTCCCACTGGACAAGGCAGCTCTATTCCAACCCAGGGTGCCACGGGGCGCTTTGTTTCCGCAATTCCGGCCAAGATATTGTCCGTAACCTTACAACACTGCTTTCTCAACGCTGACTGGGGTTGCGACCGTATATCGCCTTTGACGTCGCATTACACCGAATCAGCTTATAGTGCTTATCGTGTAGTTTCTTCATGACACTCGATTTCTCCAACACATCTGTATGGCGGGAGTGCGACGGAGGGTCCCACCGTGGGTAGCAACGGAATGCTCGGCACTCCTATACCTTGTTCTGGAAGGATCGCAGAGCTGTCTCAAACGTGGAAGACACGCTTTCGATAGCACATCGCTTTCTACATTGGCAATTCGCCTTATCCGTCCTCATCTCGCATCTCGTTTGTCGTAAAGAGATGTGATGAGAAACGGGGCGATTACGTTAACTTTCTGGGCCCTCAAGCCTTTCGCTGTATCTGTATGGAAACGACGCTTTTGGCAAAAGCGTCGCCGCCGATGCAAAGGAATCCTTCCAGCTGGGCCGGCCTTACTACCCTGTCTTGCTCTTCATTCAGCACAGCCAAATTTCAGAAGTGGAAAAGGCGTTGAGGTGAACGGTCTAAGAGTAGTATTGTAGATGTTGAGTGTGGTATAACGGCCAAGATGTGCCGGAATTTGTTCTCACAGCGGGCGGGTGGGACCCGAAATCCAAGCAACTCCATGTCACCTTTCAAAAAATTCCTACAACTCACCTTGCTTTACTGATGATTTTGGGAAACTGCTAAGACCAAGTGTAATCAAGAGCTCGGCACGGCGCTAGGCATCAGAGTATGTTTACCAAGTTCTTGAGGCTCGCATGCAAGCTGCAAGGCACTGTGCTCAGCACAGCTCGAACCTGGTCCTTTCCACGTGGACCTTGAAAAATACAGAAATAGGTATCCAAGGTAGTGGGCAGTAGTGGACCAGCTACAGACTTCCCTGTCCCGGGATGACATAGCGTCCTTTTTCACTATCAATATCAAATTTATGGATACCGTCTTATGCTTCAAGCCACGGCTGGAAACAAATCAGTGCCTTTCTCAGCAATTCCTGGCAGTCGACCAAGCCATGCTAATGTTGATAGTAGTTAGCCGAACACCCGCAAAAGTTTCGTAAATCGAGAAATCGAACGAGAACTGCAGGCCAGGGTTATCTCCGCATGGACGGGCTGATGACTTTGTCTGCGCCGCACTTAGAGTAATGTCAGCAGGGTATCCCACGACGGTTCACCTCCTCAGCATCTAGAGATACGAGATGTGATACGGTCTATCCGGGATTGAGTCAACATGGCAGAGGCCAGGTCGAAATCGAGATATGGATGGTAGAGGAAAGTGGTGTGAGATATGGCAATGAGTGAACTTCAAAAGTCTATAAGAAGACGGTGAACTCTCACCATCAATCATCATCCTCATCCTCATCTTCCTGCAGCTTCATCTCTTCTGCATTCCTCATTCCTCATCCCCATCTCTCCTGCATTCACCATCCTTTCGACAACGCTTCTGTTTGGTCTTTGCATATCTTTCCTGCAATATGAAGGACTTCAAATCTTCTGGCCTCAAGGCCGCCTTGGTGGCTTCCCTCTTCTCCCAAGCTCAAGCTGGTCCTCTCAATGGCGCCGCCCATCTTAAGGCTAGAGCTCTCTTGGGTAACTCCTTCGGTGTTCCTGGACGCAACGCTTCGTACGACTACGTTGTCGTTGGTGGTGGCAATGCCGGTCTCACAATCGCCATGAGACTGGTTGAGCAAGAAGCTGGTACCGTCGCAGTGGTTGAAGCTGGTACTTTCTATGAAATCAGCAACGGAAACATCTCTCAAGTTCCTGCCACTGATGGTGTATTCGCTGGTAAAGGTGCTACCGATTGGCAACCTCAGATTGATTGGGGCTACCAAACAGTCCCCCAATCTGGAGCATTCAACACTTCGCTTCATTATGCTCGTGGAAAGACCTTGGGTGGTTGTTCCGCCAGAAACTTCATGGTCTACCAACGTAGTACAGAGGGAACTCAACAAGTCTGGGCTGACCAAGTCGGTGACGACAGCTGGACCTTCGACAACCTCCTTCCATACTACAAGAAGAGTGTCAACTTCACTGAGCCCAACATGGAGCTCAGATTTGCGAACGCGACTCCAGCTTTCGAGGCCGAATTTGCTGCTAACGAGGTTGCCACTGGGCCCCTTCAAGTTACATGGTCTCACTACTCCCAAGCATTTGGTACCTGGGCCACTGAAGGTCTCAAGCAAATTGGTATTGATATCATTCCAAATTTCTTGAGCGGAAAGCTCCTCGGACAATCCTATGTTACTTTCACCTTGGATGCCGAGACTATGACTCGTGATTCTTCTGAGACCTCTTTCCTCCGTGCCGGTATGAGCGACCCCGCACTTAAGGTGTACACTCTCTCCATGGCCAAGCAAATTCTCTTCGATGCGGACAAGAAAGCCACCGGTGTTCTCCTTGAGACTGGTGGAATGCCATTCACTTTATCTGCAAACAAAGAAGTCATCCTCAGCGCTGGTGTCTTCGGTTCCCCACAACTTCTTATGGCATCCGGTGTTGGACCTGCAGCTGAACTAGAAGCTTTGGATATCCCAGTCATTGTTGATCTTCCAGGTGTTGGCCAAGGCATGCAAGACCATCTTTTCACTGGTATTGGATACCGAGTGAACGCACCTACTATCTCTCTTCTTAACGACCCAGAATTCGCCTCAAGCCAAGCCGAGTTGTACAGCCAAACCCCGGCTGCGGGTATGTACACTAGCCCTGATACCGATGTGTTGGGATGGGAAAAGATCCCGGCCTCTCTCCGAACCGGGTGGAGCAATGAGAGTCAAACTGCCACAGCCGCTTACCCCGCCGATTGGCCAGAAGTTGAGTACATTGCGATCTCCTCATTCTTGGGTCCTCAAATCATCGAAGGTACCGACCCAAGCGATGGTTACAACTATGCCACCCTCGCTATTGCCTTGGTCGCACCTCGCTCCCGAGGAAGTCTCAAGATTGTCTCCAAGGACACCAATGTCGCACCACTCATCGACCCCGGTTTCTTGACTGTCCAATCAGATGTCGATATCATGGTTGCGGCTGTCAAGCGTGTCCGTCAATTCTACGCCACCGACGCCATGCAAAGCTTTGTCATCGGCGATGAATACTACCCAGGCGCCAACGTTAGCACTGATGCCGACATCGAGGCTTTCGTCCGTGAGAGCTTCAACACCATTTGGCACGCAACTTCCACCTGCGCCATGGGCAAACCCAATGACACCCTGGCTGTGGTTGATACTCAGGCCCGTGTGTACGGTGTCTCCAACCTTCGTGTTGTTGACGCTGCTGCCTTCCCTCTTCTCCCTCCTGGACACCCTATGTCCACAGTCTGTAAGTGTTATCTTCCAACGTGATATTTCGGCTTCTATATGAATTGATTGCTAACCCCTGGTTCAGATGCTTTCGCTGAGAAGATCGCATGTGACGTCTCCGGTAACTGTTAAGCTGTCTAGCTGCAGATGCTTCTTCAACCCCTCTCATGCACACAACATCCAATCCGCAACCTCCCCTCTCTTTCTATAGAAATAGACGACCCTCCGGCATCGGTTTGCCATTCTTCTCCTCGGAATCTCATTGTTATGCAGTCATGTCATCGTGACAAAAGTTTTGCAGGAAAAATTACAAGGTGTGGTCATGGTGCGCAAGGCCCCGTTTTTGGTGCGAGGACATTTGGTGGGGTGATAACGACAGCGACAATGATGGGGTTTCGATATTTTATTTCTTTAAAACTTTTATTTCCTTGGTCAGAGAATACCTTTGGTTCTTCATAGAATTATAAAGTGTCATATAGTTAGCTAGGGAGGCAAATTTAGACTTGATTGAAGCAACCTGTTGGTGTTTGAGCGTGACGTGACTATGCTTGCTTTTCTGAAAACGTGCTTTCATCCGGCACCGGTATCGGCACTCCAACATGCATCTTCTGTTGTAAATTCCTTTTATCCTGCATCCATTTGAAATTTGTTTAACCTTGCATATGTTTTAATTTGTTTATTTTGTATATCTAATTTAAAATTACGTCTACGTTGGAGTCGGAAACGAATCAACGAGTGCCGTGACTCTCCATGAGGCTCTTCAGCGCACCACCCTACAGCTTTCCAATGTCTTTAGAATTCTACGCGAGTGCTGTCCATTGTTACAGCATTATCATGTAACTTCTCTATATCTGGAAATCGATTGGTTTGTTTACGAAGTGTGGATTCTCAGTACTACAAAGCCTATTCGAACACAAGTACCACCTTGTATTCTGCAAACTCCTAAAGTTGCCTCGCCAGTGCTTGAATAACTCGAGACGGCATTGAGTCTCAACGCCTCGCAATTTACTTGTACTTTGTTGGTTTAATAATCGAGCGAATAATCACCCGTTCCTTCTCAGGTGAATCTTGTGTTCCTTCCGTAGCACAACTCACCGCTGATCACTAATATATGCGTGGACCCGTCCCAATACCCGTCTATCAGTAATTTTCGTTCCATAGTCAAGCAATTCTCTCGAGAATACCTAATATTGAGCTTCTGCGTCTCATATTCAAAGCCTCTATCACACAGTCATGTGTCATCTGTACCCTCTCATCAGATTATTAGATGATTAGTACAAGGTTAGTGAGCTCTTGGCTGACGAACGACGCTGTGCAAGTAAGCTGCCTAGAATGCCGAGAATCTGGCTTATGCGGTACTTAGGATGATGCGCAGGGTCCTGTCAAGATTGCATGTTTCTGGGGCTACATGGTATAGTTACGGGCATTGCATATACGATAATCCGCTAGATAGATTGTGAGATGGTGGCGGTGTAGTCACGTGAGTTACTCCTTGCTGGGGGAATGTGCTACTTCAGAGGGAATCATCCTGCGGAGCTAATTGAGATTATTCTTACATTTTGCTATGATTTGAGGATCACCAAGTCTTCTGAGTTTCTTGATTATACTCTGAACTCATAAATGGGGGTTCTAACCGGCTCACCAAGGCATGAAATTGAGGACAAGATCACCATCAAAGTATACTCAGCGCTACAGATCCAGTGCCTAGCTTCACAGGGCCCCTCAGCCTCCCGAAAGCCACACGGCATCTACATGATCGCCTGCATGAACCCGAAAGCTTATCGCTTAGATCTCGCCCCCAAACCCATCTACTAAACACACACCCAGTGTGCGCAACAACGATGAACTTACGCGAGTGGTAAATGCCGATATGCAAGCACCGTATAAGATGTCAGGGGTAAGATGGACAGGGTTGCGCGATGACGATCCAGAAGGATCTCGTACCGAGTAGACCAACTGGGCCCATGCTTACCCCGCGGGGGAGCATATACGGTGCTTGCATGAGGAGCTTGGTCCAGTCAGGACAGACCAACTGTTTGGTGGTAAATTGGTACACGTAGGAGGTGCCCGAAGTATATGCGTGCAAGAACAAAAGAGTAGCCCAACTGTTGGGACTGCTGTACACGTAGGAGTTGGAAGCAGTACTCGAGGCATTGAGGAATGACCGATATTGGAGTTTAGGCAGACTGTGCAGAATAGAAGAATTGAGCCTGGATAACATGGCAGACAGAATACCGAAATAATGAGCGATATCAAACAGGAAATTATACAGTCTTTAAGTTACATGCCATGAAGCTGTCGTAATTGTGCAGCAGCTTACTACGGTTCATTTATGCAAGTAATTGTGCAGTAGCATCACGATCGACTCTTTCGGAGTAAGAGCCGAAGTAAAGTGGCACAAGTTCCAAAGCCACAATGAAAGCCACAGTCAAAGCCACAATGCATCACGAAAATGAACACCTTCTCAACAAGGCAGAAATTGTGTTAACGTCATACTGAAAATTTTCATTATTACTACTGTACTATGTACTGTATGTACTGTACTCTATATGTGCAAAACCCAATCCGAACCAGCCCATATCTAAATCTAAACTAAATATTTTGTCTTGTTACATTATAAGTGTCATATGTCTCGAAGAAAGGCGAGAAAGCCATCCCAACAATCATATCTTTGTCTATCCTGACTCCTATCCGTCTATATCCCGCGCCAAATCCCGCAATAACCAGCCGAACAAATGAAAGCATTAAAAGGTGTATGTCGTGAAGTCGTGATGATGTTCATGATACCCATCAGTTCAGAGCCAAGAAAGCGTGTTGAGGAGCTGCAACAGGAGCCTTGATACCCCACTGAACCATCCAGTTCTCCATCCAAGCGCGGTTCAAAGGACCGAGAGTGCCCAGAGTCTTGGAAGTGGCGGACGAGATATCAGTTGGAAGAGTACGGTTCTTCTTCTCTGCATTACCACCAGCCGCGGCCTTGGTGTAGAACTCGAGGAGGCGAATAGCGGGGTTGACTTCCGCATCGACGTTTCCGTTCTTCTCGGCTTCTTCCAAGCTCTCGCGGAGGCGCTCGACCCAGTCCTCGAATGGGACGGGCTTGACCATGCCAGCCGGGTAGGAGGTGATCATGTCGGCGGCGAGATCGGCTTCCCAGGAGGAGGCTTTGGGGTTGACTACGTGGAAGGTCTTGGAGCGGCGGGAGCCTGAGAGGGTTTCTTCGGCTGAGGGGTTGGATGCGGATCCGAGGATCTCGACGAGGACTTTGGAGAGCTTGTCGACGGGCAACCAGTCGATGTGGTCACGAGATGGGAAAGTCTCTGGGAAGACGCCGAGATGAGCGGAGGAGACGATGATCTGGAGAGTGAGTTAGTAGCTGTAATGGTAGAGATAATGAAGAATGGAAGCTTACCGAAGGGATATACTCATGCTTGTTCCACATTCCAAGTTGAGTCTCAACTGGTCCTGCGACGATACCAACACGGCAGACAGCAGTGCGGACACCAGAGATCTCAGCAGCTTTGTCGAGGATGATCTCAGAGATGAGCTTAGATTGACCGTAGCCCAATGGTGCAGCGGCAGTCAAATCATGGATTGGAGCCTCAGGAACTGGTCCAGCTCCCTTCCATCCACCAACAGCGGCGATACTGGAGACGAACAGGACGAAAGCGTTGTTGGCAGAAGCTGCGGCCAATTGGGCAAGATTGCGGACACCTGCAATGTATGGCTTGAAGGATTGGATAGTCCAGTTGAAGTTGACAGGCCATTGGCAATGGATGACGTGGGTGACTTCGTTGACAAGTCTGGCATAGTCTTCATCGTTGAGTCCGAGTTGGTGGGCACCGAGATCGGCCTTGAAGAATGTCACGCGCTTGGAGTCGACAGTGGTCAATCCTCGGATTGGAGCGCTTTCGCGTTGCTTCTCGGCACCGTTGGCGGAACGATCGAGACAGATGATGTGGTTGACATTGGGGTCATTGTTGAGTTCGTTGAGAAGGTATGAGCCTAATGAACCAGTAGAGCCAGTGAGGAGAACAGTGGTACCCTCAGTAACCGGTGTTGGACGAGTCTCAGTCTGGATTGGAAGACTCTGGACGAATTTGTCCAAGAGAGATTCCATGTACTTCATCTTTGGGTCTTCCTGCTTCTCGTTGGGGTCGGCAGATTGGTATGCGCTATCCGGGTCTTCAGGGGCGAGATCTGCCTGCTTGAAGAGGAAGTCGGTCAAGTCATTCAAGGAGGGGTTGGAGTACACCACTGTAGGAGAGAGCGAGTCGGGTGTCAGGTGCTTGCCACCTCCAATTTTGGCCTGAATCTTCAATTCTCGAACCATCTTGATGACATGGAGAGAATCCATGCCAGCCTCGAAGAAGGCATCATCTGCACCAATGTTCTCAATCTCAGCAATCTCAGCGACGATCTCAGCAAGCCACTTCTTGATGCTTGATTTGTCACCGAAGTCAACCTTCGAGACGTTGTTACCCTCTTCATCGTCAAGGCTCTCTGCAGCTGCATAGACCTCTTCGATATCTTTCTCATAAAGGCGGTATGTCTGATGTCTTTGGATCTTACCCTGACCAAGGTAGTGCATAGGGCGGCTAGGATCAACGAACAAGATGTGGTATTGATCAAGTTGGCCGTGAGCAGGGGCATGCTTGTTGGCTTGCGCGATTGCTGGGGCCATCTCCTTGATAAGAGCGTGGCGATCACGAGCACTCATTGGTGGTGCATCCTTCAAGTCGACAAGTGCGGCTGGCTGGAATTTGCCGCGGCCAACAACCATGGCGCCTTTGACCAAGGAACTGCTCATGAGACTGGCCTCCATGAGAGCTGGGGCGAGTTTTTCACCGTTGCTGAGGACGATCACATCGTCAGCACGGCCAGTCCATTTGTACAGGAAAGGCTTGGCTGGGTCAGGATGTCTCTGGTAAACATCGTTCATGGAGTACTCCTCAAGGTGAGGGAAAGTGCTGAAGATACCTTGGTAGTAAAGGTCGAGCTCAGGCTTGCGGACGATGAATAGCTCGTGAAGGCCATCCATGTACTCGCGGAAGACAATGCCAGAGTGAGTTGGGTGCCAGTAGAAGTAAGCCCAATCCTCAACTGAGGGAGCCAAGCGTGGCAAACAAGCAGTCTCAGTGGCACCGAAATTAGAGATAACTCGGCAGTGCTTAGAAATAATGTCACCGGCGGTCTGAGAGATAGCCGCACCACAAACTAGAATGTAATGGAAGTTGTGGATACGTTCGAGCGCCTTGGGGTCTTGGCTGAGTTCCTGGTAAGAAGATGGCGGGCCGATGGATGCATCGACGCCGGCGTGCTTGTGGATCTCATCCGCATAAGCAGCATGTGGAACAACGTTGGCCGAACCATAAACCGTAGTAACACCGAGAAGAAGCGACATGGTGATACCGATGTTCAAGCCACTGGTGTGGAACAAGGGCATCTGGTTGTATGCACGTCGAGATTGCTGGTAAATCTCGGTCGTTGGAACGTAGCCATCAACAGCGGGGATAGTTCTCCATGCCTCATAAGTGCTGAGGATCTCGTTCTTCCAGGTGATTGGCTTGGGCAAACCAGTTGAACCGGTGGTGTGAAGCACAAGACACGGGTCGGTGCGAGCTTCGGCGAAGGACTTGTTGTAGGGGTACATTCTGACCTCTGCATTGTCAAGGAGCTCGTCAAGCTCAGGGACAATGGCAGTGCGCATGTTACGCTGGCTGGTAATGTGCTCAACGTGAGCATTCTTTGCCGAGAGGAAGATGTTGCAATCTGACTTCTCAAGCACGTTGAGATGACCGGCTACACTGTTCCTTGGTGACAAGTACAGCATCTGAGAGAAGACCAGTTAGCAAAGAGAAACCACTATTTCGAAAAGACTGTACTTCTTACCTTGTAGCCAGCTTTGATAGCTCCGAACATGAACAAGAAATATCTGATATCGCTGTGTCCAATATATCCAACAGCTGGGAATGTGCCTTCTGGAGCCTTTCCGAGGACAGACTCCAAGTACCAGGCAACTCGGTTGATACCATTAGCAAAGCACTTAGCAGACACTTCCACGAAGCCATCTGCAGGCATATCGGTCTTGGGGTAAGCGAAGAGGGAGTGGTCAGGGACCGTTCTTGCGAGTTCATCCGGAATCAAGTGTACCAAGCGTGCTGGGTTGGCGTTCGCAGCTGCGAAGGCAGCGGGGACGTCAGAGCGGAGAGTGGATGCTTGAGACATTTTTGATATTAAGTTGGTTGTTGTGTTGTTGGTGGTGGTGATTGTAGTGATGGTAAGATCTGAAGTTGATTTGTTTGTTGAAGTTGGTGAACGATGGATGATCTGGGTGAATGATCTGAATGGATGTTCTGGATAAATGATCTGGATGGATGAACTGAAGATATTATTCTCTCGAAAGATGACCCCGAAGATGCGATATGCCTTTGTAGATTGCTGGTGATGATGAAGAGCTGAGTGATGCTGATGAGGAAAGAAGTATTTCGAACTGGAAGAACGTCTTGTTTTATATCCGAGAGACGTTGAGATCTTGCATACAATGATGCTGTCATGTCATTGTACTTCCATCGACGATATCCACATCGTAGCTGCCAGTGTAAGAAGCTGGACCCGGACAACCGGAGCAGTTCACGATTCTAGTACGCGGGCTACTTGCGGCCAACATGAGGTATCAGAGTTTCAGGAATCGCTGAATCTCAATTGAGTCTCATTGGAACGTACGACGTTGGAATCTTCCAAATGGAACTTGTTCAAGGAGGTGGTATTGCTGGTGTGGCATGGGTAGGAGACCGCCAGTCCGCCACACGCTCATAGGCATCTCGTTGCCGAATAAGGTTGATGGAGAACCGAGACTGTAGAGATTGGTACCCGCAACCCTGGGATTCGAGTCCACTATTCGGCTGGAACAACTGATTAGGGACGAAACCGTTGATCCAAAGGAGTGAGAACTGCACACTTCCATTGCAACACAGTCTATCAGTACCCTCAGTGTAGCAATGCCCTATCTCTGCATTAGGACTGTCAGATAGAGAACCTGATAGAACGTTTCAGGTAATCTCGGGGAACTCAAACAAGATTGACTCGCGGAGCCATTGCAATGAACGTTTCCATGACAAGTCAAGTAGGTGGGGCTCCCGCAACGGAGACAGAAACCGTGTTTTGGTGGTGGTGTCGATCAATACTCCGAGAGGAGTACTCCTGCGGTACTTCAACGGTACTTTGGTTGGTTCCGGGGTATGGGTGCACGGGAGTTCTCCATGAACCAGAATCATGGCCTCAGAAGGAGTTTACGCACTCTACCTACACAAATAGAATACAGACGCAGACTAGTACGCCATGCGGCTATGCACGAAATCATAGAGATCGTGGAAGTTGCGGTCATCGTGCTGATCGCAGGAGAGTCTCATCTGAGACGTGAATGAGCTGTGTCTGCCGGAGTCAGATATGCAAATGGAAAAGAAAAGAGGTGCAGCGTTTCTGCAAGAATGCTCTGCAGTAGGAAGCCAACTCCAAGCCACATACGATACGTTAGGAAATCTATGGCTTACTGTTCCGTGTAGTGGACTGAGGAAAGGGAATTGAGTTCTCAGAAGGGAAAGGAGCTAGAACGTTGAAGTGCTCACCATTAGACGTTACCGTGGATCTTACCCGAAACAGAATAACGTATATATTTAACGACTAGTTTACGAATTTTAATACCCAAAAGGAGTGTCAAATCAAGAATGAAACCATGTAAATATATGGATTAGTCAGTATACGATAGGGTGAAGTGTAATGAATCGTTCTGCCTGAGGCACCCAAATGCTCTGTTTACATCTCTCGGTTGTGATGTATTTTCCCAGAGTCTCAACGACATGTAATAGTTCTCAAAAATACATACCAGGCGACAATGTGTTCAGCTTTGTGGTAATTGCACAGTAAGAAAGTCTCAGGTCAGCATTATACACAGATCTCTACGTCCCTGAAAATCTTCCGCAGATCAATCAACCTACAAATTAGTCTGATTCTTCGATTGTGTCCCCACACCCATCTCACCATGCTTCTCCGGCCGCCGGCTACCCTTTTCGACGATGGAGTTACGGAGGCGCACCAAGCATTTGCTTCCAAAACACCTATAATACCCCGCTCGCTGGCAGGAATTTACGGAACTCGAATTCTTTTCTTTCTTCTCTTCAAATATCTCCCTTCGAAGCAGACCACCACCAACCCTCTACCAAACTTCCATCTGAGATCGTGACTAGAGTTCCCGACATCAAATTCTCTTCATTCAACCACATTCATTCAATATGCCAGCTAAGCTTCCTACTCGCGCATTGGGCCGCAATGGACCTCAGCTCCCCGCCCTCGGTCTCGGTTTGATGGGTCTCAGCAGTATGTCACTCCACTACTATCATGTCATCAACATCACACAAAGTTAGAGTTGCAGAACTGATTTATGCAATACAGCCTTCTACGGAACACCCGGTACAGATGAGGAGCGATTCGAATTCCTCGACCGTGCTTATGAGCTCGGCTGTACGCATTGGGACTCAGCTCAAATGTATGGTGACAGTGAGGTTCTGTTGGGTAAATGGTTCAAGAGAACCGGTAAACGCAGTGAGGTGGGGAAATTTTCCGATCCGGTAGCACAAGCTGAATTACGGTGCATTTGCTTATGGTTAAACAGATCTTCTTGACCACGAAGTTTGGTAACCACGTGACTCCAGAGGGAGGTCGTGAGATTCGCAATGATGCAGACTACATTCGTTCATCGGTCAAGGAGAGCTTTGAGAAGCTCCAGACTGACTACATAGATTTACTCTACTGGTGAGTCTAGCTCGTGGTTGGCGTGAAGGAGCTCAGATCTAATTGCGGAGTTTAGTCATCGTTTTACTGGAACCATTCCAGTCGAGACCATCGTTACTGTCATGAAGGAGTTTGTTGAGTAAGTTGCATCTATTAAATTTCTGCCCTGCTATTTCTAATGCTCTCAGTGCTGGTAAAGTCAAATATCTGGGTCTCAGCGAGTGTGGTGTCGACACTCTTCAACGTGCCGTGAAAATCCACCCCATTCACGCCTACCAAATCGAATATAGTCCATTCTCCATGGACGTTGAGAAGCCAGAAATCGGACTTCTCGACTGCTGCCGCGAGCTCGGTATTGCACTCGTTGCATACTCACCATTGGGCCGTGGAATTCTGACCGGTCAATACAAGACCGTGGATGACTTCGATGAGGGTGATTTCCGCCGCACCATTCCTCGTTTCTCCACCCAAAAGAACTTCGACAAGAACTTGGAGCTTGTCTACACACTGCAGAGAATTGGTGAGAGGAAGGGTGCTACCTCTGGTCAAGTCACTCTCGCCTGGATGATGAAGCAGGATCCCCTCGTCTTCCCAATCCCAGGTACCAAAAAGATCAAGTACTTGGAAGAGAACATCGGGGCATTGTATGTTGAGTTGACCGATGAAGAGGACAAGGAGATTCGTCATGCAATTGAGAATGCAGAGGTTGTTGGGACCAGAGTTGCGGAGCACTTGATGGATGTCCTTCTTGTGGACACCCCTCCTCTTGCAATTAAGGCATAGAGAAAATGGGAATTGGTCTAAATTTAGTTGAGTCTTGGTTGCGTGGTTTATAGAAAGCTCCCGTAATGATCATCTCGTATTTCTCGTTATGAATTAAAATATTTTTCCTCATACACTTCATACAAAATATCATTTGTTGAATCCTTGAACTTTGAAAATGGCCTTTTCAAAATATAGTATGCGGCGAGTCTTCCTTCGTCCTATCTCAGGCTATATCGTACCATATATGGAAAACGAACACCTTCTATACTGTGTGACGGAACCTTTTCGTCTATGTACTCGGTAGTACGCAGGAAATCATGTATGACTGCAGGACAGTGACCTCACATCCCCCTCATCGTCACAATCTTGAGTATTGCCATGAAAAATATCGTGAAGAACAATTCTACCAATTTTGTAAACAGTAATGGGCAGGGAGAAAACTTTCTGCAAGTCCCTTGTCCGAGTAGCAGGGCGACCTTAATTACCGTAAACTATTACACGATTCTCGAAACGTGCATGGCAATGACGTACTGGTTTTAAAGTATTCCAGGCTGGATAGACTATCTAAAAGTAAGAAGTCGAACTGGGGAGGCTGCTTGAGCTTCTCCATGGCCCCTCGAATGAGCTGTTCCCTCTCCTCCTCACGAAGACTTACGCACAAGTGATATCTGTGGAACACCGATGAACTTTAAAGTAATGAGATCTCTGATCTAGAATCTTTTCATCCATTCAGCTAATTCTACAGCTCTTATGTTCAATGAGTTCTCACAGATCCCGAGCATTCCCGTCACCTGGTTACATACCAGAAACTAGATCGATGTACCTTTTCTGTGGCATGTATGTATCAGGTACGAGGTCTCACGAATGTCAAGAGAAAGCATCCAGCACGATTGCTTGGGGGTGTTTGGAAAATGGAGGAGAAACATAGTACCAGCTCGGGGGTCTCAGAATAATTTTCAGCCATGACCAAAACGGCAATATTCTTCTAATAAATAATAATGAGCCTAAGAATATATGCTGCATCCAATTACAAGGCTAATCAAGGAAAAATGGAACCCTGAAAAGCCACGAGCCCAATATGTGTACAACTTCCCCCAAGAGGAAGAACCAGGTAGGGAAGTCAACATCCATCAACAAAGACACGCCGAGAATAAGTGGCAACAAGCATATGCTGTGACCACTTCCAGATAACCCTTCACCGTAAGACGTTTGCGGCTTCTCAACGTCCAGGACTAATCATCCCACCAAGCCAAGGGTCCCGGTTTGCAAGCTCATGGATACCAGTTTCATCTGCTGCCCTATCTTGCTGCCTATCATACAACGGTAGCATGGTCAACGCCTATCTCCAGCTCTTTGGCCGTTGAGTTGCAACACTGTTCACCAATCTCTGACCATTGTTGCAACACTGACACATAGTTCATGTATCCCAAAGAGGAAATCAACACGTGAAGTCCGCGGCTCCGGGACAAGAGTGAAGAAATTTTCCTTCAATGGTAAGCTCTAATGAAACGGATAACGAAGAAAAAAAGTGACGAGGAGAAGAAGCTACACGTAATCACGCCGACGGGAAGGAAGGTTGAGGGAATTTACCGTTGTGGAGGCAAAAAAGAGTCTAATCGTACGACTGGCTGAATATGTAGCTGGTTCGGAAGAGATGGGAAGAGGAGGAGGGTGAAGCCAGCTAGGCTTACTTGGAATAGATTTTGCATCGTGGGATCGAAGATCGAAAAAGCAAGAAAATGGGAGCAGTGGGGAAGAAGGAGAAAATGCTTCAATCGAATACGAAAGTTCTTACTGTACAGACGCACGCATCCAGCTACTAAGTGAAGCGTAATGTGGAGTTGTGACGAGCGAGAATGGTATTTCCTTTACTCCAGGGTGCGTAATAAATTAGCTTACATACTTACGCGGACCCGTCTCGTAATCAACCAGTAAGATCCCGCATGTGTAGGTAATATGAACTCCGGTATTACAGAAAGGCTGTACGGTACTGTACAGCGCATCTGTCGAATCGAAGATCTAGCACACACCAAAACTCCAAAAAATAGTATGCGGATTTTGAAACTGGATATCATGCATCTGAGCCTATCAAATGTAGAAAACTGCTCCAGCCGGAGCATGGGACGGATAGAAAGTAAGAAAAACAGTAAACAATGCCCAGAATCATACACCCGCATACCAAAGGAGCCTTCTCCTTCTACGGAGAAGTCGCACCAACCCCGCGTTGGGGCTCGGAGTCACAGGAATATACTGACCTTGCAGTTATTACTCCTCATCTTTGTGCAAGAGATCGAGATACAAACCGATCGTAGAAGTTTTATTTATACAGCTTGACTTTTCCGTTCATCCTCGATTCTTTTCTCATCATTCCCCTCCATCCATCTTCTACACCCTTCGACCAATCATATCTACCTTACTCATACCCTCTCCATTGTCGATATAGATTCAGTACTGATTAGACCCAAGACACCAAAAAGATGGCTCATCTTACCCCAGCCCATATTCAGCACCTCTATGAGACTTTCGGAGAGCTCAGAGTGCTGGATGATATTATTCGTCATCGGGCCAAGGATAACCCTCCTGCACCCATCTTGGGTTATCCAAAGATTGAGGATGATGTGAATGTGTATGAGAGCTTCACTGGTCAACAACTTGATTTGTATGTTGATCGTGCGGTTAAGTACTTCCTTGAGCAGGGGTTGAAGCCAGTAAGTTGTTCTGAACATCCCTCATGTGCAAGTCTAGTACTAATGAATGGGAATAGAATCAAAAAAGAGTCGTTGGTATCTACGCTCCATCCAACGTTCACTTCCTTGTCACCTTCTTCGCCCTCAGTCGTCTCGGCTACACTGTCCTGTGCCTTTCCCTGAGAATAGCACCGGTAGCCATCATCAACCTTCTCAAGCAAACAAACTGCGATATCATCATTCGTGGTGATACCCAGGCAATCTCCTCCACAATTGCAGCTGTTGCTGAGGAACGCCCTTCTCTGAAAGATGTCATTATCCCAACCCGCGCCACATATGAGGCTCCACGCCCCGCTGGCGAATTACCGTTCACTCGGGAATTCGACCGTGAAGTCGAGACCAACGAAATTGCTCTCGTCATGCACAGTTCTGGATCAACTGGTCTCCCCAAACCTGTCGCTCTTAGCCACAAGAACGTCTTGACCCATCCAGTACAAGGAGCTGGAATGGACAACTTCGGTGCTCTTCCGTTGTACCACATGTATGGTCTCTCCACCACACTCCAAGCCATGTACATGGCCAAAATCGCAAACTTGCCCAGCGCCACCGTACCGATGACGGCCGATACACTGATGGCCGCAATCGAAGCTACACAACCCGACGTGATTCATGCCGTTCCGTACGCACTCGGCTTGATAGCTGAACACCCCCGCGGAATGGCGTACCTGAAATCTGCCAAGATAGTCACAGCAGCCGGCGCTCGTACACCCGATGAGCTTGGTGACCGCCTTGTGGAAGAAGGCGTCAACGTAGGCGTTGTTTTCGGAACGTAAGTTACACAACCTCTCCCTTTGTACCACTAATGTAAGCCGAGCTGACACTTATTCAGCACCGAGGCCGGTCTCCTTGGTGATACTATGCGACGAAAAGACGGCGACAACTCCTGGAATTACGTCCGCATTTACTCCAATATTAGAGAATCCATCTACATGGATCCGCTTGGGGATAACCAATTCGAGTGTGTTTACCTCAAGAGCCATCCGGGATTGTCGGTTTCCAACTCCGATGACCCCGCACCGGGTTCGTGGCGCTCAAAGGATGTTTTCGAGCCTCATCCAACTATTCCAGATACCTGGAAATACGTTACTCGTCTCGATGACCGTGTTACCTTGAGCAACGGAGAGAAAGTTCTTCCCCTTCCCATCGAAGGTTGCATTCGTTCAAATGAACTTGTCCGCGAAGCCGTCGTTGTCGGTGTCGACAGATCTATCCCAGGTGTTTTGGTATTCCGAGCATCTGAAGATTTGTCCGATGAAGAATTCTTGGAAGCCGTCTGGCCAACAATAGTTGACGCTAACACCCGTGCCGAGCAATTCTCGCAAATCACCAAGGACATGGTCACAATCATGCCGGCTGATGTTGAGTACCCCAGAACCGACAAGGGAAGCATCATCCGTGCGCAGTGCTACCGCAAATTTGCCAAGGAGATTGATGAAATGTACGAAAGACTCGAGGGTGAATCTGAAGGTACTCTCAAGCTTGATCTCGCAGGTATCGAGACTTTCTTGACTGCTACTTATGAAGACATCGTTGGTGGTCCATTGGAGTCTTTGGACACTGATTTCTTCAACGCTGGCATTGACAGTTTGAGAGCTATCCAGATGAGACGTATCATTCAGAAAACATTGTACCTCAATGGTAAACAACTGAGCAGCAATGTGGTTTACGAGCACGGCCATGTCAGAGGCTTGGCTAAGTTCCTTCACTCTATTGGTCAGGGTGTCAGTGGTGACAATGAAGATAAAACTCCATTGATGAGGGAGTTGATTCAGAAGTACTCCAACTTTGGAGAGGTAGTGGTAAGTTTTCAACCCCAGAATATGGCTGCAGCGATACTAACAAGAACAGATCTTGACTGGTGCTACCGGTTCCCTTGGAGCCCACACCTTGGCACAAATGGTCAATGGCGATGGTGTCAGAAAAGTGTACTGCCTTGTCCGTGGTGCCGACCCAATGGGCAGAGTTATGAAGTCCTTGAAAGAGAGAGGCTTGAAACTCGATGCTGCTGCCAAAGCCAAGATCGTCGCTTTCACATCTGATCTTGCTCTTCCAGACCTTGGTCTAGGCCAAGCTATGATGGAGCAGTTCAAGACTGAAGTCTCTCTGATCATCCACTTGGCTTGGTCGGTTAACTTCATCATCGGTCTCCAAAGTTTCGAGCCCCATCTCGCTGGATTGAGAAATCTCTTGAACTTGTCTCTCTCAGTCTACCGCTCAGAGCCAGCACGCATCTACTACGCCTCTTCCATTTCCACTGCCGAGAACACTCCGGCACCAGCCGTCATCCCTGATGCACCAATTGAGGACTTCAACAACGCTCTGAACATGGGCTACGCTCAATCTAAGCTCGTCGGAGAACATATGGTTCTCAACGCCGCACGTGGAGGTGCAAGAGCCTACGCTCTCCGCATCGGACAAATCGTTGGTGACAGAGAAAACGGTGTCTGGAACGAAGCCGAGTTCATCCCCTCCATGATCCGCTCAGCTCTCACCATGAAAGCTCTCCCAATCCTCCACGAGAACTGTTCCTGGATCCCCGTCGACACCCTTGCCACTGCCATCCTAGAAGTCGATCAAACCGTCAAAGCTGGTCCCCGACCAAACGCCATCGACATGGTCAACCCACCCGTCATCTACAACATGGTGAATCCCGATGTCTTCTCCTGGGCCGAGCTCCTCCACGAGCTCGATGCTGCGGGTCTCGATTTCAAGGCTATGCCTTTCGGTGATTGGTTGCAGCGATTGAGAGAGAGTGCTGCTAGTGGTAATGAGGCCGAGAACCCCGCCGTCAAACTACTGGATCATTTCGAGCAGAGATATCTTCAGAGCACGAACGGAAATACATACGCCAGTGCCAGTACCAGCAGCAGTGGAGCGGGTACGCCAACTAGCAGCGCTACCAGTGTCAGCAGCAAGAGCACTGGTATCAGCGATTTTGAGGATATTGGAGTTTCGTTTGACACTAAGGCCGTCTTGAGGGATAGTGAGATCCTAAGACAGCCACCGAATATCATCAAAGACGGATATGTGAAGCAATTCCTTTCTTCTTGGATGTCAAAGTGGGTTCGTAACTGAGCATGGCGGACGAATTGTTGATGAGTTAGTTTGGTTCAGGAGTCTGGCGTTTTTATTCATTCTGGCAGAATTTCATTTGTTTGGTTCAAGGATTTTATGGAGTAAGGCATGTTGTAATTAGTAGCATAAGCACCATAGATTGTTTTCTTCGATAGTTTTATTTAATGGAGTTGTAGTTTTCAAACCGAAGGTCTTAATGATGTTGTCGTCGTTTGTTTGATGACAAACAACGTTGAACTTGAATCTTATTCTCCAGCCTCATTTCCAGCCACAACTTCAAGCCACATGAGGCGTTCTTTATCCTTTTCGCTGATCCTTTTCGCTGACTTCAATCAACAGATTTTCATGTAAGCTTACAAGTTATGTTTCGGTGACAATAATGTTACTAACACCACCACCGCCGGAACATCGACCTGCGAGGGGTTACAAGTTACAAGTCACCAATTCTCGGTGGTGTAAAGGCTTGGGAGAAGTCCGACCGAAACACTCAGGCTTCGTTACAGGCGCGTAGCACTCCGGAAGAACCGGGTTGTTCATCATGTCAGGAACCTCTTTCCCACCACTCGATCTGTTACTGCTTGCTTGTTTCCATGTTCTTCACATTCAGTAAATCCAAGAAGCATGGCATGCCGTCCAGCGATTACGTCCCATGCAAGTCTCGTCAATGCAGAGACTCGCAATGAAGCTGACAGCAGCTGCCAATGTTTTAATATCCACCTCATTAATATCCTCAAATGTGGAAAGATTTTGCGCTCTATCCCTAGGTATCCTCCTCATCATCGAGCAGCTCATCGTCGATCTCACGATTCTAAAGCTTTGTGTCGACTCAACAGCCCCTCCAGCTCATGCCCCTCACCACCCGAAACCTCACATCATGCACTCATTTCCATATTCTCTCCTATCCAATTGTCAACTGACCCATTTCATCTCAGTGCGTATTCCAGTCGCTCGGGCTTCAAGCCAAGACTCATCTTATACGCACCCTGCAGCTGCAGCGTAGCCAGCTGTGGTACCACATATCCACAAAACTGGTGTGAAACGAAAGTTTATGCGGCTGCACCCGGCGATCACCTCAGTTTTGAGATTTACATCTATTTTATTTCTTGCTTATTTTTATTGTTTTTATTTTGAATAAAATAGGTTTGAGTTTTGGGTTTACATCCGGAGTCGATGTGATTGGCAAGTGTCAGATTTCCGCTTTTGGTGAGCCGGAGTTCAGGGTGTGAAATTTGCAATAATAGGGGAGGTGACTGGCGAAGATATAGGGATATGGATTGAGACTACAGTTGCAGGTTGATGTGAGGTTGAATTTCAGGATAGGGTGAGCAGGGAGATTCACGTCGAGCAGTTGTGCGAGTGCTACCGCTTTGAGACGCCGTTTGATCTGAAAGTTCATTGTAAAGGTCATCGCTTCAGTAGGCGGCGGGTGGGCGAGTGGCATTGTATCGTAAACTTAGTTCTTATTTGACAATATTCACCTCTACTTGATCTTTTCTTTTCCGCGAAAACCCCATCATGGTCTTCGGTGTGATGCTATCGTTTCTGTCGTTCGTTCAACTATTCACCACAAATGAACGTATTCTGACCGTATTCTGACCAAACCTTTCATTCGTAATTTGAGGATATTAGATCGAATTAGAAGGGTATTTATTAGAAGAGACTGGCCATGATCAAGGTTTCTGTCATACAAGTGAAAGAGTCACAATTTACACTATGTCTAAGGGGCGAAAAGAGGATTAAAACTAGGAAGCTATGTTGGAGGCAGTGCATCTTGCGCAATGATATGACATGATCATTCGACGACAGCAAGGCCAATGACGGCGAAAACATAAGCTGCTGTGACGGTGAATATCCGACATTAACAACACTCCATACCGTCGTCACATTGCCAGTGCAGAGGTCGTTTATATCAATCGAGGGTAGACTCAGAACACCTTTCGAGATTCGCATATGAAATGGCCAACTCCCCCACCAACTTGTCTGCGGGGCATTTTGAATGTGAACACCCTTAGTCGAGGGAGGGGGAGGAGTTTTATATAGACTCCTAAGCACCCTCGAAATCACGAACTCACGCAGGCAAGAACCAATACACGGAGATCAGTGAATGCTCTACCCCTCCATCTTCTACCCACCGGATCAGCCTCAATCGGAGTAGGTGAATGGGAGTTCTAGTCTCGGATGGCAAGTTTGTATACAGCAGCTGGGTCTATAAGAGTGAGTTGACAGGGAACTAAGCTTACAGAAGTTGCGGTGTAGCAACTCGGAAATCAAGCATGAAGGAGTTGTCAAGCAATTGAGAGTGTGTAAGCTGCTTTTCAAGGTTGAGGTGAGCGATGGAATCTGGAGCTTAAGGGTGGAGGGGTTTACCGCACACAAGCGGTTTTCTAGAATGGAGGTGGTGATATGTCACCATTCGAGAAGATCTAATGGTTCGGAATGGAAGGCAATGGTTTGGTGATGGTGAGTAGGGGAATGATAGTGGATGAAGGATATGAGAGTGAGTAGGTGGGTAGCAGTGGGCGAGGGTAACGGCAGTGAGTGATGTGATGTAATGGCAGTGAGTGAGGAGAATGACACCAACAACGACCAACAATCATCAACGATCTGCCGTAGAATATATAGTATGTAATCTTACAACATTTTCTCTACAATCCAATGCCCATCATACGATCCAAGTAGGCGTGTCGCTGATACTGCCAGAACTAAAAGGCGTACGCGAAGTTTATATAGACATTCCTCGCCCTCTTCCCAACTACCAGCAAACCATTCACTATCCCCTTCATTCGCATTAATCATTCAATATCTTATATACTAACTGCACGCTCAGCCACTCTTATATTCAATTCGCACACAACTATATAATAGAAGACAGGCTCGCCGTTCTTCCTGTTACCCAACTTATGAACTCTGCAAGTACTCGAACTCCTTATTAAGTGCTGGGTATGTCCGGGTATGGATTATATTGCGATCCGGAAAGCTACCTCTCGTATATTGTTGGATTTGCAATGGTCTACTGATAGTATGCATCTAAAATGAAATCATGGATTCAGAATGACAGTATAGATTTACAATGACAGCAATCACTTCGAACGACAACACTCATGCGGCTCTCATATCATCATTCGAAAGCCAGGTCAGCGGTCACATCAACCTAGATAGTGTGGGATCTGAGAAGTCCAGGGTTGCTCACACATCACCGATCCTAATCTGTTCTGCCTAACATACTGAGAAATGAAACCAAGAAGCAGAACAAGACTTTTTATACCCCCTCCAAGGCTCCAACTCCCTTCCCCCTTCCTAGGAGTGAATCATCCACACACTTTCTCACCCAATGATTTCGATACCCTTCCAATCAACTCAAATCACGTAATTTCCCTTACAACCATCCATTATTCACGTCATCTCCCCTCATCTATAAATATCAGCGTCTAACTCTCGCGACAGAGTTGCTGAATCTCCTCTGGCTCACGATGCTCCGACTGTGAAGAGTGAAACTGGTTTGTGTAAAACAGTTATCCTAGGCAAGCTAAACCCGGCGCTTGCTATTTGTATAAAGGCTCTTGATCGAAGCCAGACTTTTCTGTTCCTGTGAGACCAAGACAGACGGTGCTGGCAAGCTATTGTAATTCGTATCTGTTTATTACTCTCCTCAGTTCATATCTCCATCCTTGTGTTCCAGAACCGACAATGATGCAAACTCCAATAATGAAGGTCACTGACAACAAGATCCATAGCATAACAAACAAGATATCCAAGTGACAATACATGTTCCAGAAAACGACAACAGAAGTTAGAAATGACAGCAACTATTCAGAAACCGACCAAATAACTAATAATATACTCTGCCAACGAAAAAATATATACAGAGCACGAGCAGCAGTAAACTGCTGGTATGAACGATATCCCACATGGATCATGTTTTCTGTCCAGTTTTCAATAGTCTAACAATCTCAATTTTGTAGGAATAGATACCTGTATTTATACAAGTTTGTTTTTCACCCTACCCCAATCCATGGAGTGTGAATACGATTCACTGAAGCCAACTCTATCGAGCGGATGTCTTCCTTTGAGGCACAGAATACGATGATCTTCAGGATTGAACAGCCAGGAAATTCACTCCCCTCATTCGACGGCATCCAACATCGTTGGATCATGGATATTTGTCTATAAATTGAGGGGACTTGAGGAGAAATGTGATAGGATTACATGTTGGAAACATTCAAAGGGCAGCTGACGCATGGGTGGTGTTATTTTGCTTGCGATTCCATGACTGTGATTCCTGTGAATTCGTGAGTAATGAAGCAAATATTAGGGAATATGAATAGACCTTGGAGTTGACGGCGGAATTGTGAAATCGACAATAATCGTTGCGGACTATCACTGTCAGAAAATAAATCACTTAACATACATCTTCTCACAGTTCCTTCTTCGTTATCCACCTCCAGAAAGCAACATTATACACCACAACTCGGAAAGTTCACTTCCCACCATAAAGCGGGATCTCTGCTTCTCTGTAGTCATATCTAAGAATCTTTGCGAAACCATAACCAGATAATTCCCGCCCTCTTATATACCTCCACCCTTCCCCTCCACCATAGCCATTCTTCCATGAACAATCCATCCTGCATAGATCATTCACTACCCAACCAGATCATTCGCTCCCATCCAGGCCAGGCCTTCCTAGTCTTCGGGGTTTGATTCTGTGGCCGGGGTGAAGTAAGTATATAAACTACCAACTTCGCCCAAATCATCAACTTAACATTAGAGGATTGCGAAAAAATTAAGTTAGATATGTGGTGGAATTGGTTGTGTGTCCAGCAGATGCAGTCCTACTCTCTCATCGTATACTCTACATGATCCCTCAATCATGCGATTTATCTATGACTCTCGTAGGTGGAAAGAAAGATGGCAATGGTAGCGATGTGAATTTCGAAAAAGACAGCAGCAAGTAACAACAAATGCGAAATCAAGAATAACAACAACAAAAATACTTCCCCATTACTTTTTAGACACTTCCCACTCTTCTCCCAAGTCCATCAATCTCACAAATCTCTCGGGATCTCAATCAAAGACCAGCCTATCAACCACATCACAGCTCTCGCAACAGATTCTTCTAGCCTGAGTCCACAGCAATAAGTAGTGGGAGGTACGGTCGAATCTGAAGTGCTGCAGATTAAATCCGGCTCTTGCGAGTGCTTTTATACTCTTTGTACGAAGTACTGTAGCTCTACTTCTTCCTGGGACTGGCCAGAATATCGGATATAGTGTGGTGGCTTGGATGGGAGTGGGTGGGTGAGAGGAGTGAGGGGAGAAGTGAATGATATCTCCCCTCCTGACACCCAATCCAATCGTAACCACAGTTTTCCGTCCTCGTCTGAATTCCCCTCTATTCACCTCGATCCAAAATTCCACCCCAGCACGCGCTCATTCACCCCCTCCCCCTCCCTCCACCTATAAAAACCCCCTCCCTACCCTGCTCCACCCTCTCCCCCATCTCAACCTCAGTTGTTCGACCCCGACTACGTAACGAAGGCACAACGCCACACCGGAGTGAGAGCTGAAACTAACTCAGCCCACTTCCACACGTCGGTAGAAGATCGCTATTCGGAGCGAGAGTAACAAGCAGAGTGACAGCGAGAGTAATAGTGACAGTAAGGAAAACGATAGCGGAAAAACGACGGCGAGAAGACAAATCAACAACCTCCCCAAACGTACCGCCAACCCACCAGCAACACAACTCCCCTCCATATCCCGATAGACCAAATCCTTTAACTGCTGCTAACGTGTTCTCGGCATCATGAACATCCTCAGAAAGTACTAACCTTCCAAACTTATACAGCGAGCATACTCCACTCTGCAATTCACTGTCTTCAGAGCGAACTAAACTGCGCATGGAAACAAATCTATCCCACAACTGCGTATGAAACTAAATCCCCAACCTATATAAACCCCCTCCCTCTCCACCCCTCTCCCTCTTCCTTTCCTCAAAGCTCAAACGATAGCAGAAAGTGGAAATCAAATCAAGGAATATCGAATTGTATCTTAGACCGCTTCCATACTCTAGCAAAAGATCATAGATCGCTTGAGTAGAGATAGAATTAGATGAAGAGATTGAGAGATAGTAATGGTGAGAGTGACTATATGGTGATAGTGAGAAAGCAGCGACAGCAAGAAAGCAGCAATGGCGAGAAGATAAATTGATAGTAAGAAAGCAACAATAAAAATATCCACCGCCTCCAAAACCTATCTCTATTTATCAACTTTATAAGTCAAACCTAGATATACTCAATTTAACAAATACTCTCTACCCAAATATCCATTGCAACATCATCCCCCACCTGCGAAATCTGTAGCGTTTTCAATATTGTGTTTGTAGAGTTCGTGTTGGTCTTGTCTTGCACTTATTTATATAGTAAAAGAGATATAGAAGAGATTCCCAACTTACCGAGCGAAGAAACTAGCCTAAGGATTCAGTAAAGTAAGGAGTGAATAAACATAAAGGTAGTGCAACAGCAGTCCATCCAAGTTCCAAGTATATAAACCGCCTCCTCACCCCTCTCCCTCTTCCTTTCCTCAAACACAGCAAATAACAGCAAGGCTGAATTACATGGGATTGAAGCCCGACAGCAACTCAGGCCATTCTTCCACATCCCGGTAGAAGATCGCAGCTCGCTTGAGGGGAGAGGAAGATGGATGAAGAGATTGAGATGGCGATAGTAGTAGGTTGGTGATAGTAAGAAAACAGCGATAGTAAGAAAGCAGCGATAGCAAGTAACCGATAATAAGAAAAGAGCAAGAAAATACCTCAACAACACGAACCTCAGACATATATAAACAACAACGACAACAAAAGCCACCAATCTCCCCTAGGAGTAGTAACATCCAAACACATCTCATATTCAAAGCCAGACAGCCAAGAAACGCAAAACAGCCAAATATCCATTGCGATATCATCCCCCACCTGCAAACTCCATGTATGCTCTATATCATGCTTGTAGAGTTCGTGTTGGTGTTGCACTTGCTTATATAGTAGAAAGGTATGTGAAAAGGCACTGACGTTCCGAGTGAAGAACCTGTGATTCACTAGAGTTGTAATTGAATGACTGTGAAAGTAAGTGCAAATAGAATATACAATTCCCCTACCAAACCTAAGTCAGAAGCTTTCTTGTTTTTCTGGTATATCTCCCCTCCCTTCCTTTCATTACATGACCCCCCACTCGCCTTATCAAATTCAACCCCTCATCAATTCAATATACATCCATCCCTTTCCCTCCCCTCCATTTCTACCCTCTCCCAATCCCCAATCCCCAATCCACAATCCCCCTACAACTCACTCTTCGTCTCCGCCAACGCCTCCAAAACCGGCTCCTCCAAAGACTCTGGTTTAGTAGTACTAGCCCATCTCTGCTTAACCTTTCCATCGCGTCCAATCAACCACTTCTCGAAATTCCACTTCACCCGCTGGATCCCAAGGATTCCTGGCTTTTCTTTCTTCAGCCATTCGAAGAGGGGAGAGGCTTTGTCGCCGTTTACGTCGGTTTTGCCCATCTAGAGGAGAGAGGAGGGGGTTAGCTTGGGTGGAGAAAGAGATGGAGAGTTTGAGCATGAGTGAGGTTAAGACTGAGTTTGTGCTCCAAGAAACAAAACAACAGGCCAAAACAAAACAGTAAGAGGCAGGAGGGTAAGAGAAAACAACATACAATAGGAAACGAAACTCCATAGTTTATTTGACAAAACTGCTGAATATCCTCATCAGACCCAGGTTCCTGCCCACCGAACTGATTACAAGGGAACCCCAAGATGACAAAATCATCCCCGTGCTTCTCCTTGACTGATTTGTAGAGTTTTTCGAGACCCTCGTATTGTGGTGTGAAACCGCATTTGGAGGCTGTGTTGACGATGAGGATGACTTTGCCGCGGTAGTCGGAGAGGGGGACTGGTTCGCCCTTCTCTGGATGGGGGGTGGTTAGTTTATGGTTTGGTTTGGATGGAGGAAGGGGGATGGATAGAGGAGAGAAGTAGAAGGAAGAGATGCGCTGCAGGACGGATGGAGGATATGTAGAAGAGGGAGGGATACGCACTATTCAAAGGCTCAAACTCATAAACAGAAGTCGCGGAAGCCATTGTGATATTCCTAAGATGTTGCTGGACAAACCCAGCAGACGAATGACGAACAGTTAAATCTGTATTTCGTGAATTCCAAATCTTGGCGACGTTATTATGTCTAGATGATGTTGACGCTGTTCGATATGGTGTGATAGCACTAGAAACCGCTCTCGAATAGGTGCTTGTTGACTTTATACTTGGAGTATGTATAAAGGATCTGGCTTGTTGCATTGACAGGTTGGTGTGACTATTTGTATTTGTTTTTTTGGTGTTTCAATCTGATATTGCAGAATCGTTATTTGTAAGAAAGTGAGGTCTGGAATGTCGGGAATGAGGGGTCTGTGTCTCGTGCAAGGGTGAAGATGGTGAAGCTGTGATGATCCTTAGTCATTGTGGCAGGCGATTGGTTGGAATCACATGGAAATGGAGATTCTGCTGATAAGATAAAGATTTGAACCTAGGTATCGGCAATCCGGTTGGATTTATGTTCCGTGATCCGCTTGTAGACTTGATACACGTGATTAATGACATTATGCTCGTCGAGTCTCGGCGCATAACTTGTTGCGTTTCGGCTTCAAGAAGTGCTCAGGTCAGGTAGCACATCGCGGAATGCTTAAGACAATGGCAGCTTCAGCAACCGAGACGGGTCAACGAAATATCGTTATAGTTGGTGTGTATTTCTATAATTCGTCAATTTTATATCCTCATATACAAATTTATCTTCGCACATTCCGGTCGAAACTCCAACCTTACTGACTTTCGCAGGTGGTGGTATCATAGGTTGTACTTCGGCTTATTTCCTCACCCGCCACCCCTCATTCAACCCCTCCACCACCAAAATCACCATAATCGAAGCACAATCCATTGCCTCCGCCGCCTCCGGAAAAGCCGGCGGTCTTCTCGCACTATGGGCCCGACCCGCCTGCATCGTTCCCCTCTCCTACAAACTCCACGCCGAACTAGCCAAAGAACATGACGGCGCAAAGCGCTGGGGTTATCGCCAAGTATACTGCGGCTCCATAGGAGCCACCGCGCGCCTCTTACCCGAAACCGACCCGGCGCAAACAGCTGAGACGGGCGGGGAGACGTGGAAGAAGTTGCCGAAAGTCATTCCGGGGAAGACGGCGAAGAAGAAGAGCGCGGTGGTCGATTTGCCGGGGGATTTGGATTGGTTTGAGAAGGATAATATACAATGGTATTCGGAGATGGGGACGCCTGATACGACGGCGCAGGTGCATCCTTTTCAATTTACGAATGCTATGGCGGAATTGGCGCAGGAGAAAGGTGTGCAGATTATCTATGGTTCGGTCACTGCTATTGATTATACGGGAAACCATGTCAAGAGCGTTACGTATGAAGATAAAGAGACGAAACATATCCACACGTTACCTGCGAACGATGTTATAGTATCCGCTGGACCATGGACAACCACCGTACTTCCTGAAGCTCCAATCGAATATCAACGCGCACACAGCGTAGTTGTGGAAGCGAATGTTTCTCCCTGGGCTGTTTTCACCGAAATCGATTTACCGAAAGGTTTCGGCCGAAAAATGGACGGCATAGTGACGAAACGGAGACATGGAAAGATGGTCAATCCTGAGATGTATGCTCGACCCGACGGCACAGTCTACGCATGTGGTACGTACTCCTCCCCTCCCCCTACCTTTCTCCCCCAACCCTTCTCCCCCCTTTCAGAAACCCCACCTAACCCCTCCCAGGCGAAGGCGACGAAGACGTCCCCCTCCCCCGCTCCTCCAACCTCGTGCAATGCGACGAATCCAGCTGCAACGACATCCTCGACTACGTAGGCTCGATCTCGGACCCAATGCGCAACGGGAAAGTGCTCGCCAAACAAGCATGCTATTTACCACTAGTCAAAGGCGGCGGGGGACCCCTAATCGGTCCGACGGGCGTGAAGGGCTTGTGGCTGGCGGCGGGTCATACGTGTTGGGGTATTCAGAATAGTTGTGCGACGGGGAAGTTGATTAGTGAGTTTTTGTTTGAGGGGGAGGCGAAGAGTGCAAGCGTGGGGGAGTTGGATCCTAGGGGGGTGATGGGGTTTGGTGCGTGATGGGGAGGGGGAGGGGTGAGAGGTGGTGGTATGGAGGTGTTATGATGAGGGGCTTGTTACGATGAGGGTGTCATGACAGAACGAGTTCATATGAAACGACACCGAATATGGCATAGAGCCGATGATGATATATCAATAAATGAATGAATACCTGAATGGATGAAAGTCCAACCTTCTCCTATCTATCAACCATCTACTATATTGGCGAGATTAGTTTCTCATGATTTTCTTGCTGTGTATAACCTTTTTTTTCCTTGTTTGTCTTTCGTCTTCTTCCTCTTTTTCGTCGTCATTATCGAATTTCTTATTCTCATTCTCGTTTCATGCTGCTTCGCTGTCGTATTGCTTATTGTCAAACATCTCATTCTCACTTCCTCTCTTCCTCGCTGTCATTCGCTCTATACTATTACCATATATACATCTTCCCAGTTGTATATCTCCTCAAAAGAACAAACTCGGATGATGTTTATCCTAAGCACTCAGTTAAGGTTCGTATATCATCTACAACGGCCTGGCAAACAGAACACAAATGAAAATAACGAACTTCTCTTCGGAAAGGCTTGAGTGAGTAAGATTGGAGAGGTTCTTGGGAGTTTATATCGATTTCTTGGATGGTGTGTAAACGCAGTGCGGTGCAGTGTGGTGGAATAGAGTGAATCTGTTTACTTATTGGCTCATTCCATCAAGTCAAGTCTCATCTCAACCCATCCCATCCTATTCACCCAACCCACCATCCACCCCCTCAAAATATGATTCCGCCCCTCTATATAATGAACTTAGGATCTGTTTCTTGAAAGGTAGTGAAGGTTCTTTGTCGGAGACGGTGGAAAGTGGAGGGAGTTGGTTGGGTGGTTGGTTAGGTGAGGGTGAGAGTGAGGGTAAGAGTGATTCGGTGGACCGGAGGGAGTCTGTTATTTTTGTTGTTATTGCTTTTTATTGCCGTTCGTTGTCTTTGCTTTTTATTGCTGCTATTATCATCATTGTTACTGTTGCTGTTTCCCTTCTGTTATCTTCAGCTACCCCCTACTTCAGCACATCCACCTTAAACATCTTTTCAAATGCCCACGCCCCTCAACTATACCATAGAACACGAAACAGGGGTTATCTTTACAGACTTACTCCCCTATGGTGACTGGAGGTATATTATGTTCCTGTTATTACTCCACCATCCTTAGAGTCCATACTCCATTATATACCCCTTCTCACCCCCTTCCCCCCCATCCATCTTCTCCCTTCGCTTATTTCAGCGCTACACCCTGGGATTTAGAGTTCAGATAACGGATCAAGAGAGGAAGAAGTGAATCGCATCAAGTCAGTCCACGATCCTCGAAGCTTGGAGATAAGATATGAAGTGAATCATCACGTCATGGTATTCCACCAGCTAGAGGGAAGGGTGTTGAGTATATAACGCACCTGTTCGCACAACTTTTGTTTCAGTATTGCAACTCAAAAACCCTCGTGAGATATGCACAATGACTTCTGGTGTGGTGTGGTGTGGTGGTGAAGGCTTTATAGAGTGGGTACAGTAGTGTGCGGGTTGGTGAGGGGTGTATATATCTCTTAGTTCAGGAGGTGGAGGGGATGGAAGTTGTGGTTTTTATTATTGTTGTCGTCGATACAGTTTGCTGTTATTTTCTATGGATTATCGTCGTCGATGCTAGTTACTTGCGAGGGTAAACTACAGTGTCGTCGTTCAAAATACCATTCCTTCAAGTATACCTACAAATGAAAGAACATCTACACAGGCAAGCAGTTCTCAATCCTTGCATTCTTGCGAGTCAATATGTACAGTCTCCTTATCTTCTGCAGGAAAGTAGGCTTTTTATACCCCTTCCTCAAGAACCTCAACACGCCAAATTGAAAAAGAGAGCGAGTAGTGAATCACAGGCCATCTATCTTCATATATTTGTGTTCGGCTGGCAGTGCATCTGACCTAGCACCTCATGAAGCTATTTATTCACTCTATTCCACTTCGCTCCACTACACAGCCACCAATAATCAAACCAACCAGCCCATCTCCTCAATTATATAAATCCCCCAAATCCACACCCAAGAGAAAGAATATTTACAATCATCGCTGAAAGAGACATGTCGGGGAACTCGAGGGATTGGTGGTTGGAATGGTGGTGAGGGTTTGTGCTGTTGGTTTGGAGGTTTGGGGAAAGGGAAGGGGGGCTCAGGCGAGTGAGTGGAAGAAGATTGATTGTTGTTGATTTGTTTGCGGTGTTGTGTTGCTATTTATTGTAACTGCCACCTTGGTATCCCATTGTCACTATATTCTCCTTACTGCCAACACTCAGTACTCTCATCTTATCAAATTATCTTGTATTATCCAATATCTGCTACCAACCCTCGCAAATCCATTCAACAACAGTACAGAAATTCCACCTACTCCTTTCTTTCCCCTTTCCAGATCTGGTCATAACATCCAATATAGAATGTATACGGGTGTCTGCCTCTCAAAAACATACTTTGCAAGAAAGATATGGTATTTATACCTCGAGATTCCATATGGTGAACTGGAGAGGCACGAGCGGAGAAGTTTAAGTTACGGAGTATTCACTTATGAACTCCCTCGTTTGTATTTGTCAACGGGGAGGTGAATACAGTGCGTATGCTCCCTGAGCTATAAGAACAATCACCATGCAAGAAATCACAACTCATAAGTATATAAAGACTCCATCAAAGGACGAATTGACAATCTGCAACACCTTGTATAGATGGATTCACCACGACATACCGATGCTGTTTGATTTCAATGTCACTTCCGGTTCTCATTCTAGATGGTAGGAAAACTTAGGTCGATTCGGACGAAGAGAGTGGTGCTTGGAGTTGAGATGTTTTGTTTGTTGTTATTGATGGGGGATTTGTTGTTGTGGTTTGCTGCTGCTGTGTTTTACTGTTGTCGTTGGAGTTGGGAAGTGCTGTCATTTACTGCGGTCGGTTGTGAGGGGACGATGTATATGTGAGGGGATGATGAATTGAGGAGCCGGTTTTCCTCTGCTCCCAGAGATAAAAGATGATTTAGTTTTCGATATCTTGCAAGATACCATGGCTTGCTTGCGAGGGTTTCAACTCGGTTTTCCGGCCATATGGTTGATATTGAATTTCTGGTGTTATGGGTGTTTATATAGGAATGGGTATGTAAGTGGATAGAAGTGAATATGACTTGAGGTATGCGGATCGTCTTGTCTTATTGATTATTTTTCATCCGTGGGTTTATGTATATTTCATATTTCCTCAACAGATATCTACAAAGCTGGAGATAAGTCGAAGCTAAGCAAAGAAATAAGTTCCAGCCAACTCATCAACCAAAGAATCAATCCCAACGCCAAACCCAGCCAACCCCAAGCTAACTACAATCCCCAAAACTCCAATCCCGCAAATCCCACCCCAGTCTCCACCCCCATAACCCAACCTACCCCGTCATAACCGCTGTAAAAGCCTGCAAAACCTCACTCGCCCTCACCCCCAGCGTCTTCTCTGCCCTTTTCCCTCCAACCCCCTCCCCCACCCCCGTAAACCCACTCCCCAAGCTCCCCCTCGCCACCCCCTCCCCCCTACTCCTCTCCCCCTCCCCCGGCCCCCTCACCCTCTCAAAATCCCCCCAACAACTCCAAACCCTCGTCCCCCACCCATCCCACCTATCCCCCTCCCCCCCATTACAAGACCCCACCTTCCCACTCTCCGGCGTCACCCAGCACTCCGCCCACCGCCTTCCATGTCTTGTAATATATGCTGTAGATCCGTTCTGCGAGAAGTAGTTGACGATTTGGAGGTTTTCTAATACCCCGTTGCGGGCGTTTGGGTGCGCGAGATTAAAAGGTTTGTTTTCAGGGATGGAGATCGCGGTACGGCACCAGGAGGGGGAGGGGGGTGGAGCTGGAGTGGAGGAGAGGGAGAGGGATGTGTTTTTTGAGGGGGGTGGTTGTAGTTCGGGAGAGGACGTCCAGGCTAGGATGTGCAGGGAGGGAGGGAGGAAGACGTCGCCGATGTAGATGGGGAGGATGGGTTGAGGGGGTTCTTGCGCGAATGTGGTGGATGCGGAGGCAGATAGAATGGAAAAAAGCAGAAGGATCTTCATCTTGATTTCTTGCTTGTCGCAGACTTCTGCCTGCGGAGTTGGGAATTGAAGCAAATGGTAGAATTACTCAATGACTGACTGACTGTAAGAGAGTTTGTAAAACCTTACAAGAAATAAAAACACTTGTTCAAAATATTAGACACGCAAGAGATAAAAGCATGCGATATGGAAAGGTGGTATTTCGCTTCCAATTTCCCAAGCCAAGATCCTGTCGTCCTGCAATTGGATTTTATGTATTGAGGCTAATTTCTGCTTCTCGGAAGTCGTTGCGAAATTCCGAGGATGTGTGTGAAAATCGCCACTTGGTCATCTTTTCACATGTACATAGGAATAACTTCTCACAAGGAGAACATCAAATGCAATACTTTTTGAACGGCGACGACGTGGTCTTGCTTGGATTTTGAGAAAGAAATGGAGTTTGCGCTGGGGTTGCCGAATACAGTAATTACAGCGTAGATGCGGGTACATAAATGGGGCGGGTTTCGGGGCTGCCCGACGCTTATAAACGGGCGCACAGCAGGGATGGGATACTGTGGAAAGGCTTGACTCACGCCGGCGATGTTGTGGGGATCTTTATATAAGAGATATATCAAATTGGATCGAAGAGTAGAGAACCAAGATCTTATTTACAATCGTCGGAATACCTTCTCGTCAGTCAGGAATCCCACATCCAGACAACAATCAATCCGTCACAATTCATTCCCAACCCAAAATTTACCCCGCACTTCTGCCCGCCCCCAACCATGCCCCTCCTCCTCCGCCCCGCCACCCCCTCCGACACCCCCCATCTAACCTCCATCTACTTCTCCGCCTTCACTTCCGACTCCATCTCCCTCCTCGTCTTCCCCTCCCGCACCCCCGGCACCCCGTCCTGGGACTGGTGGGAGCAGTCCATCGTCACCGAGATGCAGGACCCCTCTGCTTCTTTCCTGTGCGTAGAAGATTCTTCTACCAAAGAGATCGTCGCGTATGCGAAGTGGAATTGTGTTACTGAGTCCAGTGCTGAGTGGAAAGGTGATGAAGAGGAATTACCAACCTGGCCGCTGGGGGCGGATACACAGGTTGCTAATCACTTTTTCGGAACATTGGGGAGGAGGAGGGTTGGGATCATGTCGGATACCAATCCCAATCCCAATCCCAATCCCCCTTCCCCAACTCCAAAAAACGAACGCAAATGGAGAAAACACTACTACCTCGAACTGATCGCCACGCACCCAGACTGGCAGGGTAAAGGCGCAGCGGGGAAGTTAATCAGATGGGGATTAGAGCGGGCGGATAAAGAAGGAGTGGAGTGTTATTTAGAAGCGAGTCCGAGGGGGAAGGAGATTTATGAACACTTTGGGTTTGAGGAGAGGGGGAGACTGGTTGTGCCGGTGGAGGGGAGGGAGGATTTTGTGGAGTGTTTTATGGTGAGGAGGAAGAGGGGAGGAGGAGGGGTAGGGGGTGAGGTATAGATGTGCGGAAGAGAGTAGTGCTAGGAGTGAAGTGAAGAGATGAGATAGGTGGTGTTTGAGATTGGGGAAAGGTGGTGAAGTGGTTGGGCAGATGGGGACTGGGAATGTGAGTTCTCAAAACTTGCTTTTACCTCTTAGACTCTTTTGAAACAGCCAAGAGGTTTATATGAATATTTACATGAACGAATGTACAGTGAACCTTTCTGCCGACACCAGCCAGGTACGGCATCCCGTCCAAGCAACCCCCTATTTACAATCACTTCCCCCACTGATTCCATCCCCCACCCCCTCAAGCAGGAACTGCCTTCGCATTCATAGCCGCAGCATGATTAGTAACCTAAAGTATCAAACCATTAGCCCAAGAACCAACCAACCAAAATCAAGTCAGATGAAGACAGAAAAAAGAAACTCACCAATTGCGTATACTCCGCCGTCCCATAATAAAGCGCATACCCATCATCATTGGACTTCCCCCACGAAAACGTATCCCCATACTGCCAGTACAAATCCCCCGCAACATCCGAATTCAAAATCGTCCCCTGCCACGCCGCCTCATTCGCATGTGTCAGGGAGCCATATTCTTCCACAATCAGCGGTTTCCCAGCAGCTTTCGCAGCGGTTGCGTGGAAGGAGATCCATGAGGAACCCCATGAGTCAGTCTCGCCCCAGCTGCTAGGATAGAGATGAATGGTTGCGAAATCGAGCGTGGGGATGGCGAGGAGGTCTGTGAAGCTGAGTCCGGGCCCGGTGGTGAATGGGTAGGATGTGTCGTTTGCGACAGTGAGACCGAATCCTTCGTCACCGGTTGTGACCATGTGGTTGGGGTCGAGCGATTTGATGTATTTAGACGTGGTGCTGGCCCAGTTGGTGATAACGGATGTAGCGCATCCGGAGCAGCGGGGTTCGTTGGCGAGTTCCCAGGCGAATACGGCGGTGTTGGTCTTATACCGGGAAACAACGGCGGCGATGTATTTCTGGTATTGAGCCTGCGCTGCAGCGTTGGTGTACCAGTCGGTGATGGTGCTGATGCCGTAGTAGGTGGCATAGGCTTGCATTCCACCGTAGTCGGTCCAGTTGTTGACGAAGTTGATGATCAGGCTGATGCCATGGGCTTGGGCGGATTGGACAACGTAGTCGAGGCGTTGGAGACCGTTGGCTCCGGTGTTGATT
The DNA here is from genome assembly GCA_002946385.1 of Rutstroemia sp. NJR-2017a WRK4. NCBI lineage: Eukaryota > Fungi > Ascomycota > Leotiomycetes > Helotiales > Rutstroemiaceae > Rutstroemia > Rutstroemia sp. NJR-2017a WRK4. The sequence goes on along the minus strand of NJPR01000037.1, from coordinate 70,486 downwards.
ACGGGCTGTTGGCCGGAGACGAAGGATTGGAACCAGACGGTGTTGGAGTCTGGGGTGGTTGTAACGTCATTGAAACCCCACACCCGGAGGACTTTGAGACCCGACTGGACAGTGGTCAGAAATGGCATATTTCAAGAAGGAAGCTGGGACTTACAGCAGCAAGATGGGACATGACTAGATCAACGTCTGAGTTGGAAGTCAGGAATCCAATCCAGTACGAATTGGTTCCTGCGAAGTATGTCTTCTTTCCATTGATCTGGAATACTGATCCAGCAGCTTTGGCATAGCTAGAAATAGTTGTCGATGTGCTACCGGGTGCAGTAGATGTCGTTGTTGTAGAGGTACTTGGCTTGCTTGTGGTTGAGGTACTTGGCTTGCTTGTGGTTGAGGTAGTCTTAGTCGAAGTGGTCAAAGTGGTTGATGCTACTCGGTATGTTAGTGAAAGTCGAGCTGGAGTAGGAGGTCATCTGACCGGTGCCTGGTATGCACTGAGAGTAGTATGCGTTCGAGTAGACACAGGTATATCCTGACACACATGTTGTTGCTCCAGTCCAGCCCTGTCCACCACCTGTTCGAGGTAAGTATATATATCGGTGTCAGTATAGGTAGTACTTACATTGCGAGTATGCAGCACCTTGGGCCCTAACGAGGGCAATCGCACAAGCCGAAAGAATGGCGTCTGAGAACTTCATCTTCAAGAACTATTGTGATCCTGAACCAGGTATCTCAAGGCATGAAGAAATGGAAACTTATATCATGATTTGAGCAAAGAATGAGGTTGATATATACACTGAATCGCATGTGATGAGCAGGGAGGCAAATCTAACTTGCCACCGGAATACGCATCGAGTCGAGGAAGATGGCCTCCGTCGGGCGTGCATTGCAAAATCCCTCGGCCGTGAAGAGGCTGTGACTGAAGGAAAAACTACATCCGTCCAATTGAGAAACGCAAGGGATATCCATCGAAAAGACTAGTATACTGATGATATCCGCAGCACCTGCAATTAAACGCGAAGTAAATACTACGTAGGCTTAATGTGATCCGGTATGCGAATGCAGGACCATTACTCGCCACGGATTGAACGGCTTTATCTCATAGTGGATCGATGCTCCGTCTTGATCAAACTATCTGTCGCATTCCACAGGAACGTCGGTTAAACATCCGGAAGCGATCTGCAGCCATTGGGGTAAAATCTGGGGTACCTAAGCCGAATCAATGCTTGTGGGGTAGAGGATATTTTCGGAACACCTGGTTCAAATCTCCAGTCACCAGGTCATTCGGAAAAGAACCGGCAAAATTACCACGGGGCACTATGGCGGAATCACAGGTTCCGTTGGCCAAGATGGGATAAGGTTCAGTTCCCCTTTATTTTAGACGAAACGGGCCTCAATTCTCCCGTGTATAGTCCAATCATGGAGCTCATGCTTTAAACATTCTCGGCATGATAAGTGGACCTGGAAGAACAATTTCACGCGTGGCCAAAGCTGGAGGCTCAAAGGTATCTATCAAAGCTCATGCTGAAACAACTGCTTAAGCTTTTACTGACGACTACATGACGACTATATGAAATGAGATTCTGACATTGTTTATCTTCTTTTTTCATGAGATAATCTCGATTTCATTGAACACTTGCCAGTTCTGTTTTCCTGATCCTCAAGATCATTATGTTTATTCTCCGTTTTAAATAGACAAGACCGTAAAGGGAGCAGAGATGTAGTTCAAACCTTGAGTTTGACAGAATTTGAGAGATGCCTTTGGCACTTGCATTCTTCGAGCGGCGCACTCGCACCTTCCTCCTTCTTCAGCAATGATAGGAAAGAACGACGAGGTGAGCCGCCATGCCGGCGTCTCCTCAAAAGAGCACCCATCAAAGTAAAGCCACAGACACATCAACAGCAATAGATTTTGGCCTGCGATAGTTTTGGACCTCTCACAAAATCAAAAACATCCTGCGAGGCTCGCATCCGAGTTATCTAGCCACCAAGCAGTTTGGCGTCATGGACCCCATCATAACCCCGGATCCAATATTGAATGGAGTTTGCGAACATTTGTCCGATGCAGCTATCTGCCGTCATCTGCGCCGCGAGACACGGGATGCGGATATAGCCCGAGCATATTCGATCGGCCTGAAATCGGTCCCAATACCAGGCTACACTCAGATCGCAGACTACTATATAAATGGTCGTTTCCGACCTCGTGGCCAACGTACGGGCTTCTTGCAGTTACCACTCGAAGTCCGCAACAAGGTCTATCGTATAGCTTTGCGGCCAATAGCAGGTGGAATTCACTTCTGCGCCCAGAACCATGAGAGACACCCGTGTCCTTGCCGTGCGAAGCCATTCACGCCTGGCCTCCTAGCGACTTGCAAGCAGATTTACAATGAGGCAAACGCGGTGCTTTATTTCAGATACTATTTCCTGTTCCTACATCCGCAAATCCTGTTTGAATTCGCAGAAGAAATAGGTCGGATAAACTGTCGGCGACTGAGAGCAATATGGCTGCGAGATGTTCTCAAAAGTCTCTATTTCGACAACGTTGACGGCACCTTTGAGGCTTGGAAGGATGCACTACGACGCGTCACGCCCTTTCGTGGAATCGAGATTATCTGCGTAGAAGAAAGACTGTCCAGTCGGACTGGGATTACAACATGCATACCAGGAACATTACACGAAGTTCTCCAAAGAGTGTTTTACCGGCGTCTCGGGCAGTTTTTCCCCAACGACGGTTGGCTGCTTTTGGAAAACTTGGCGATCCCTCCTGGACACCAAGATAGATATTATCGCCACTACGGGGAAGTTTATGTGACACCCTTGATGGTTCTCTCCACGCGACAGGTAGAGTCTTATATGGGTCGTCGTCTCCTTGGGTAAAACCTGAAGGCACGATCCGAGAGCAATTGGTACGCTCCAGCCATGCGATCGCTCTGTAATCTCACTTAGTACGCACTGATTATCTGCAAGGAAAACAGAAATAATCCGTATGGGCTGGACTTGTCAAATGCTACACCAAAGCTTCCCCACGATCGATAGTATATTGGACCCAGAAATCGCATTCTCTCTCGCGCAGCGGCAATCATCACGCATTCTATTCGACCCAAAAGCGCAGCTGGTGTCTGGCGGTTTCTGATATCAGGCACGGTCGAATGATTCGGGAATGATTTCTTTCGATCTGGTCTGCTGCCATATCGTTAATGATGCGTCTTCCAATATCTCGCACGCCTGAGCGATTCACCAATAACGGTGTTCGAGCTGGTCTGCAGTCTACCGCGCATATTGTTATCGATGTATATATATCTCTCAATTCCACCTCGCGCGATTCTTCAACCGAGGTAGTCGAGTGGAGGAAATTGGACGTTCTCGCGGTATTTCGTTGTTTGCATCAACATCTGAGCAGGGCTTCGGCGCGGATTCGGTATCAGGTATCAATTGGTATATTTCGGCGCGGTAGAATTGGCTGAGGCTTGTATAGCAATTGGTGGAATTTCTTGTAATCAGATTAGCAGATTTCCTTAAAAAAGAAAACATAACAATATCCCAAGAAAACCCGCGCAGAGAGTCTGTTCTGTGAGATGTAGTAACTGATGAACTGAGGATCTTCCTATCCATGAGCATCAATGAACTGCATAAGAATGTCTTGAAGTGTCTACTTCTAGGTCGCCTGGAAATTGAAGTCATTTGAGGCGCCCATTTCAATTCGAAAACGTTGACATGACAAGATGAAAAGGTGAAGGACAGCGGACAGGAATCAGACGTTGCAGACGACGAGCTTCATTTCTGTATCACGTGCACCTACACCCATTCCCAAATCCGACATGAGACTCTTCTCTATCTCTACCAGCAAATAAGTCTAAATAGTCCGCAAAGTAATTTTCCATAAAAGCATAAGTAATTTTGCAGCAGATCTATACATTGGAATCAACCAGACACTAATGTCTCAATTTTCTGATTTTCTGATTTTTCTGATTCTTGAGTACCTGAAAAGTCCTGAAGTGGGATTTTGGTCGCGCTACGAATAGACTGGAACACCCCTAATCTTTTCCACATCCCAAATCTTCCACCTAGTCTAGATAACCTCTTTAATATCAAGAAGTTAAAAGAACGAAGTCAATCATCCATCTACTTCCTCCTCATCCATCCAATTCCTACCTCCTCGCGTCCCTACAAACTCCCGGCAAACCCCGACCCAAATTACACACAACAACAAACTAGTCTGCCTCCACGGCAGTGGCCCTCGGAGAGCCAGCGGAGCGTCTTTTAAACCCCCCTCTACTCTCTGAGTGACGCTCCGCTGGCTCTCCGAGGGCCACTGCCGTGGGGGCAGACTAGTTTCGTCAGCAAGAAAGAACAAAAAGAAGAAAATAGTCTGCCTCTCGTATCAAACAAAAACACCTTTCACTTCCTTCGCATAAACTACCCAAAAATGGCTTCATCTCATCCACTCGCCTCCCGCCGCCAATGATCCAGAACACTCGAATGCTCGGGCCCGCCGGGTCTAGATGCTGCTCGTGCGCTGTCTGTTACTTTCGGGGCGGAGGACGGGATGATGTCATGATCGACAGCCGCTTTGAAGTTTATGGGATGGGTGTTGAGGATGAGTTTTAGGAATGGGAATGGGGAATGGGGAATGGATAACGACGGTGAGGAGATTGAGCTCGATGGGATGATGTTGACACTACCATGTAGATACTCTGCGATGAACCGGAAAGATAAATGTAAGAAGGTTGCCATAAGTACAGTACAGTACAGTCGTATATCATTAACCATCATCTATCTACACATAACATATATCCAGCTTTTCCCAATTAATCTTACAAAAAATCCTCACCAACCAACCTGCTACCAGCAGTATATACAAATAATACCCCTCCCATCTCTCAATCTACCCTCCCCCCTTCAAACCCCCACACCCACCCCCCTCAACCCCAACGAATTCCTCTTATACCCATTCCCACCCATCTCACTCCCCCTTCCCCAAGACCCCAGGCTCCCCGCCTCCGACACCGAACTACTCCTCCTCTCCTTCCTCCTCCGTAAATACTTCGTCGCCTCCCCCTCCTGCGCTATCTCCCTCAGTGTTTCTTCTCCTAGAACCCTTCCCAACGACGGCTTATCCGTCGTATAAGCAGCATGTGTACCTGATGAATGGCGATTATTGCTCAATTTTTCCCTCCAGAATGAACTGCTTTCTCTTTTGGGAGTGGTAAAGAATCATCATGGACGATAGGCTTCCGGGGGATCGAAAACCGCCTGGAAACTTTCCCATTTGTGTGAGCATGAGTATGTCCATTCATCTCTCCTCCAACATGCATCTTCCTCTCCCCCTCAACTTTCTCCGCCGCGTGCAGCTCTTCCTCATTATCTGTCCAATGCCAAAACATAGGAACCGTCTGCCCGGTCTCCTTCGCGCCAGTTTCAAGCGTAGGAGGATGTCTCCACCAAGTTTCCTTCCTGGGGAACCCTTCCGCAGTCATATACTCCCTCTCCATGATCTTGATCGGCGCGGTAGGGTTGCGTGTCCAGCGGAGGAAATCCCGAGGATTAAGCTGGAAGGTCGATATATATTTCTGGCTCTTTCCATCCATAGAATCAATTTCCAAAGAAGGAATCCCCAGCATCATAGCCCCCCACAAATCCCTCTCCCTCTCCTTCATCGGATGCGTCTCCACAATCTGCCAATTCCTCGCATGAGTACGAGCACGCACTAACGCCTCCGGTATCTCGTGAAGCGTGCGTCCATCCGGACCGTAGACGTAGTGTCGCGGGGGAAGCACCTCGGTGTCGATGACGGGGAGAATCCGGTGGTAGACATCGTGGTGGTGGATTTCCCGGGTGATGCGTTTCTGGATGATTTCGTGGCGCGTGGGGGTGATGTGTTCGTGGACGACGGCTGTGAATTGGTGGGTTAGCTTTTATCAAGAACAAGATTATGTGATGGATGGATGGAAATAAGCATTGCAAAGGTGGAGTGGATTTTCCGATCTCCACCCAGGATTTGAGTTCTTGTCTTCAATAAGTAATTCACGTACCAGGTAACGTCCTAGTCGTGACATCCGTATCAACCGTATTCGTCAGATCTACCACTCCATCCAAACTAATCGGATTTTTCTGTTCCTCCACCAAAAACTCTCTCTTCCTCCCAATATTGCTCGCTGTCGTCGCTGGCACAGGATTCGAAGTTGTTCTCGGTCGCCCATTGTTAATTGGTACGCGTTTGATCGGGGTAGGGATTACATCGGCTCCGACGATCTTTTGTGGGTTGCCAATTCTCTGAGTATGATGATGTAAACGCGGGTGCGGGTGCGGCTCCGATGGAAGAGTGCGCGGAATCCGATCAACAGCAGCAGAAGCAGCTGCGACGGCTGTAGCAGAGGGATGAGGATTAACTTTCGACGACGCGGTTTCGCGAGAGTGAGAGTGAGAGTGATTGGCAAACATCGTGCAAGTTGATCGTCACTTCTTCTACACTTGACGTCGATTTTTCTTTACATTTTCGCGGGGGCTCAACAGCATTATATTCCAGGGGCGAGAGGCTAGATCCCGCCGATGATTTCATCACGTCGGGGGCGTTTGGGCTTAGCTGTAGTGGGCTCTAGTTTTCGCTGGTTAGTGACATGCTGGGTTTGGGCTTACCGCTATTGGTTTTGGCATTTGTCATTACGGGTGATGATGAAATGGGTTTCACCTCATTTCTGTCTCTTTTTGGTCTTCATCGTCCCAATTCAGGATGCTGGTCTTGTTGCTGTGGTAAATGAGGAGAGAGGCTCCACGCAGCAGGGTCAATTGTACAGCCAAAACTTGCAGGACAACCTTTACAGCATTCATTTGTACCTAGTGGTGCCCCAGGGCACTGAGCTTACTTCTACTAAGGGATTAGCAGGCGTCTTAGATGCGAGCTGAAAGTGTGATAGATGGGTGGAAAGGGGACTAGCCTTCATCGATGTCCTGCTAGTCTACGGTCAGGGCGTGGAGAGTGGATATCAACGTCAACGTATTTTATTTTGGGTATCTGGACTATCTACCTGTATTGGTGAGTGCCCTGTACTTCCAATTTCATTTCTCTTGTCTTCTGTTAAAGGAATGTATCCTATCCTCAAAATGTATCCCATGCTCAAATGTATCCCATGCTCATACCCCAAAATCTTGGTCTACCCTGTCGTCCAAAGGAGTGCATCCCGTCCTCTCCAACCTGGAATTTTCCCGGTTGATATCTTGCAAGAAAGATGTAAACGATGGAAAGAAAGAGGAACCAGATGTTTGAAGATCTGCGAGACAACCACGCAGAAGTTTGATGATACTATCCTCATAGTACGGCAATCAGAGGCTGCACTGTATCATCACAACCCTCATTCTTCTCTTTACCTCTCGGCGTTGTCCAGATTACCTTTATCGATCACCACTAGGTGGATCATGGAGCCATCAGAAGCCTTGTTCCAATATTAGTCGGGATTCGGTCTTTGTTGTTCCCAGCATCTCCTTCATCTTCTCCCGGAACCCTCTCCACCTCCATAAACATCTTCCTCCACCTTCCCTCCCGTTCCTCAACCTCATCCGCTGTAGCCAACCTCCCATTCCTAACTCTCCTCTTTCTCCTCCCCCTCTCCACCTCCTTATTAACCCTTTCCGTCTCACATCTCAAACCCGCCAACTTCTTCACACTATCCTTATCCTCCTCTCTCCTCTCAATACTCTCACAAACCAACCCCCAAACCTCATTCGTCTTCTCATAAATCTCTCTCTCAAACCTCCTCGAGTCCCTCAAAAACTCCCTCATCTCTTTTCTTTCCCATTTACTCAAATCCCTCCTCGTATAATTCTCAACCAGCCTGTCCATCTCATCTTGCAGATCTTGAACCAAGAATAACTGGCCTTTTTGCTGGCATAACCATTCCCGAAGTCCACCCTGAACACAGAATAATGCTCGGTTACCTTTCGCGAGATCTTCGGGGCTGTTGCTTGTGCGGTAGTCGTTGAAGAAGTAGCGCGTGCATTCAGGGCAGAGGGTTGACCATGCGGTGGGGCCGCCTAGTGGGTAGGATACGCGTGGGATGGACTTGGAGATGAAGTAGCAGGCGCAGAGGTAGTTGACGGGGCGGAAGAAGGATTTGATGTCGGAGATGTTGTTGACCTCGACCTTATGATAGGCTGAGATGGCTTTGTCGTAATCGTATTTGGGGGGGATGGACATGGTTTTGGTTGGGGGGAGAGATTTGGGGACTGAGACAAGTGTTCAAGTAACGTCTCCTACTATTCTGAGTGCTAGTGAGGATGGGATATGACGGGGTGCGTGTTCTGTTGCAGGTATGCAATCGAAGGTGGCAATTGGGAGTGTAAGGGGGTGTAGGTTGATTAGACAGATATTTACGATTTGAGTTGTTGCGATGAAGGTAGGAGAGATAGAGAACCATTACAGAGGAACCGTTTTGTTTATGCTCGAGTTGGACGCCATTTGAGTCACTCGAGTGAGTGTGAAAGGTCTTTGAATCATACCATCACTTGGGAAATCACAAAGTGTTTACATTTACCATCACGGCTCATTCACCTCGCGGTGTCGTATGAAAAGTTTAGATGAATAGGGGTAACGACCCGACAGCGAGGTTTACTCATACAAGTGGCTTCAGATAGTATGGATAGGAGTCAAGCGTTTCGAGGAGAACCGAAAACACAGGACCCCCTCCCATATTGCGAGTCGCTGATTGCACAAATTGTACGCGCCATTGTACTCGACTCGACTCCAGAAAGATCTCACATCTGAAGTCAAGGTGAGATCATGGAAAGGACTGCCAAATGAAGGAGACGTGTTACATTCGCTTCGGAAAGTATAAAGACCTTCTACGTTGCGTAATTTTGTTTCTGTACGATCACTTCTAATCTTATAACTTTCAATCGCTGCTTTGTCGCATATGCTTCATATCACTCATTTGATACAGTACATATATACCCAAGTCCTTAAATGGCTATTTCGAATTATGTTTGCTTTTTCAATATATACTCTATGCATCAGGCCCCAGTCATTTTAGAAGCTCACAGGTCTTTTGGCTTCACAGATCACACATTGGTTACTTGCGCTCATCTTTCCACTATTCTTTCAAGGTCTCTCGCTTGAATATTTCATGTTAGAGTGCTAGAAGGGAGGAAGACTACATAATGTCATTTCCAGGTTCATTCATCATGTCCGCAAAGTCAATTGACCGCTGCAATGTTCTGGCATATCTGTCGCCGTCTATAACGACGGTCCGCAACCTACCTTTGACTTCACTCGGAATCGTCGACCACTAGGCCCATTTCCTTGCACAACAGGAAGCAGCTGTGTTTCCTTTGGTGAAAACCTCAATGTTCACCATGGAGTGGATGCAGAAGCGGGGTACCGTCTCAATTCCAGCTTCTAGAGCACCAGTTCCGACAGGAGTATTGCACTTTCGATTCAGCTTCTAATTTGCGACGAGGATGTGGGGATGACGAGACTGAGACTATTTCTGCTCTAACACTGGCTTGCGTCGAGATTGCACATCTTGAGAAGAGGATTGAGGTGAATGTTGGCTCCCTAGGGACATCTCCTCGGTTCACTCCGATTTGAGTGCCTAATACCCCGAATCTGGAAACTTCAAGCTCACCACCCCTCCATATAAGAAACACATGAAGTTCTACCTCAATTATCACATGTTATTCGGTACTGCTTTCACAGAAGGTTTCTCGAGGTATTGAAAGTACTTGGCAAGGCAACAAGCAAAAAGCTACCTACAACGGTCTTCTTGGCATTCTTCTCGACGCACCGCAAAACGAAGTGGATCACTAGAGACACAGACATCAAGAAACATCAAGTCTGAAACAAAAATTTGGCGGGTTGACTATATCGATACAAAAATATAATTCGAAAAAATCCATCAACATCCCATTCTTCTATTCTTCTAGTTGAATATTTGTTTCACAATTCCAACCCCCACTCAAGTGCCGGCTTCGCGGATTTTTTACAACTGCCTTGCATAGTCAAACTATCGCAATCCCAGCCATATACAAGCAATGCATCGTATCACATACGCACTTCGGTACGATTGAAAACGCATCTCACCGCTACGCCAGCGGAAACCTTTCTTCCATGGAGAATTATCACCAGCACAGGCTACACAGCCAGCGCTTAAGCAGAGATAAGTAACGCCCAACGCATAAAATAGCCTTATTCCATCTTCACGATCAACCCTAAACCCTACCCTTTCGCCCAACACAGCTCAAGATGGATATTGCCCGTGCCTGCATATTGTGTGGAGATCTCAACAAGCCTGCACGCATATACATCTCCACCGAACCCACTACCAGCATTCGGACCCTCGCACCGTAAACGAAGAGATAAGGAAGCGAACCCAAAGAGACCAAGATGCACAGAACATCCCAAGTACAGCTGATGATCACAAGCCACAGACAGCCAGAGAGTAGCAAAGTCGATAGAAGAAACGCATGCAGCTGCTGTTGTACAGTACGCGCCCCACCATGTCCCACCCAACGTCCGGAAATCCAAACCGAAGAGGTGTTCGGTACCGAGGGGTAATATAAGAGATACTTATCCTCTGCCAAGCTATGCATGCAATGCAATGTATGTACTTCGTAGATAGAATGTCCCCTTTAGGACCTGGCCTAGATCGTAGCTTTTTGTATTTATCCGACTTGACTTTGTTTAGTAAGGTAAGGTCGACATTCACACATGTACCTTTTTCTAGCCCCCACCCCTCTCCATCTCGTCCCACGCACATGCAGCGCACTAATCCACCCACCTCCACTCGCCCACTTACTCACAACCAAGTAAGTATGCAAGCTTATTCCGTACTCAGGCCAGGAACCCCACCTGGAAAGTGGGATGGATAAGTTACTTTACTTTAGTTTACTTACATGCTTGCTGGAGATAAGTTCGCCGTGACAATAGGAAAATTTCGCCATCGCCCTCGCAGCTGCGATCACACCCAAATGCAGACACACTTACAGATACCACAGACAGCACAATATACCGCAAATCGCCAAGCAAAGTGGTAGGTAGACCCCACAGACACTGTGACGGGCGGGAGTACAGTAATTCTAAGACCGGTAGTCAGCGGGAAGAGCGGGCGGATTGCAGAAGGGGAGAAGGGAGAAGCCGCACACAACGTCATAATGCAACAGAGCACTATAGTACCTGCCTTGCTCTCGGCGCAATTCAAGGGAGAGGTACAGTGTAGGAAGTGGATAAATCGCAGCATTTGCATTTGTATCACGCGAGGGTGGGTGTGGAGAGAGGAATAGAGGGAGGGAGAGCACGTTAGATTACTTAGCCATTTCGCCATGAGCGTCATACCCACCCATTTTAACCAGCTACTCGCATTATACTGTAGCATCGCAATGTTCCTTCACCAGCAAGCACTCCATGAGAGCAAAAACAAAGAGGCAGGCAATTGTAACAATTACAGTAACTTAGACACACACAAATCAATGTATTTATTGCCTAAAGGCTTTTGATATTCATATTCAGACAGAGCCACAATTACGCTAAGCGTTAAGCATTAAGCATTACTCCAGCCCAATCGCATTCGCTCCATTCATTTCCGTCTGCTCCTATCCTATCCTATCCTCCCGCTTCAGATCAAAGAATTCGTAGAATCGTCATACCCTCGTTTCCATTCCCTGTTCATTCATGAGACATAACCAAAAGCGCCCTTCCTACATACAGAACCAGCCTGCCCATCCCTTTTGATTTTCATTTTCGCTGTTTTTTTTTTGTTGCCCTACCAATCCATCCTAGCCGCCTGCACCAAGAACCCGTGGGAAGAGTAGATAGATAGATACATACATGTGCAATCTGACAGAGAGGTGAAGGAAAGAGAAGAATACAAAGCAAACATATGACACGAGATGACATAACAAACATGAGATGAGATGCGACGAGAGGAGATAAGATGAGATGAGACGAGACGAAACACCAAGGATATCATCGCTCAAATAAAACAAAACAAGACAAAAGCATCACCTCAAACCATAATCCACTCGCCCTCCACACCTTCCATATATCTCGTCCACCTAAACGGACATGCACTCTGGTATCTGAAAGCCGCACTCCCCACCTCCTCAGCACCATCCTTCTCCGCCCACAACTTCTCGAGAACCTCTAGTCCCGCCAAATTATTCAAGTACCCACTCCGCCCCATAATCTCTCTGCACTTGGTGCGCACAATACTCTGCTGCAACTCATTGACACACTCACTGCCGCTAATAAACAGTGGCCAGAGCAAGAACTTCTCCGCGCCGCTGCCGGCCTCCAGACTCGTAACATAGAACAAGACCTGCGAGACCAAGTTCTGGAAATTGAGATGCGAAGAGGGTAATTTTGGGCAAGCAAGACGCTCGGTGTAGAGCAGAGCCGAGTATCGGAAAGCTTCGGAGATATAGCCGAAATCGCGGAGTTGAGTTGGGGAGGGAGTGACGGGGAGAGAAGCGACGACGCGGGAGGGATCGAATTCCCATTCTTGGAGCGCGAGACGGGAAGACTTCCATTCGGTCCAGAAAGTAGTGCGGAGGTCGTCTTGGAAGGTGGGGGAGGAGAGGTTGTGCATGGGGAAAGAAGGTTCTTCGTCGAGGGTGCTGGCAAATCCGTTGCCGTCGAAGGAGAGGGTTTGAGCGTGGAGGTTGTAGAAATCGACGAGGGCTTGGCCGGCGAGGCGTGGTCGGGCTTGCGGTCGGAGGTTGCGGGTGAGGAGAGGGGAGGAGGGAGATAGTTCGTTGAGGACGGGGCGGTTTTGAGAGAGGAGGTTGAGACGTCCGAGTTTGGCTATGGTTTTGAAGAGCACGGAGTCGCAACCAGCCATGTTTTCGAGAGCGTGGTTGGGGTTGGAGGGATTAGCTAGAATGTCGAGGTAGCCACCGCGGAGTTGGGCTTCTCGGTCGTTGATGCTGGCTGCGATACCATCGAAGTAGGTAAAGAGCGATTCCATCCATCCCCAATTGCCGGTTTCGATGCCCGATTCTCGCATTCCGAGAATCTTCTTCACACCAGCAAATTGGGTGCGGAATTGTGCGATCCCCGATTCGCACATGCGGTAATGGCAGAGGATGAAGAGGGTGGCTAGGACGCTGTCGTGACAGGCTTTGGAGGGGTCACTTAATTGCTGGTTGAGCAGGGACACAGCAAGTGATCTGTGTTGATATTCTTCTTGTAGTGAAGAGTCTGTACTAGAGGATTCGTGTAATAACTGTGTTGAAGTTCTTCGTGTGCAGACTGGGCGGCCAATGGGTCCACCAGCATTGATTCGATCTTGCAATTCAAGCTCAACTGGCTGACGCCAAATATCTTGACCAAGAGACTGCTTTCGTTTCATACGGAGGTTGCATGCAGCAAGTGCACAAATAGCATGTTGGAGACTTTGACTGGAGGAGGCAAGAGCAAGAATGTGCTCTCGATAGGGGTTGCTGGGGCTATCAATCACCACTACCGACGGGCAGATGATTTTCTCGTAGTAATCTAGAAAGAATGAGATTCGAGGTGATAATTCAGATATGAGTGAAGATGACATGGAATCATGACCGGTAATATGATGAAAAGTATCTGTCTCTGACGTAGGGGAACCAACATCATCTTCATTAATAGAAGTCCAGCCAAAATGGCTGGATCTGGCACTCGTGGCGTAGACTTCATGATCGTGTGCGTTTTGCATGCCTACGTTTCGTCAGCAATGAAGATAGAGTCAGACTATGAATGAAATTTACCTAACATTTCATCATCATAGAAGATTTCGTGCACTGAGGGTGATCCCTGATGAGATCTCTGACGTTGGCGTGGCTCTGCAACTTCATATACATTCTGATGAGAGCTGATGCTCGAGCTCATCTCTGATTGAGCGTAGAATTGGTCAGGGCACGAAGTTGGTCCGCGCGAGTCGCTCAGGATGCTTGAGCTTTGGTCTGTGGCGGAGGTTCTTGATGATGCGTAGCTGTTGTACATCGGTACGGGGCTGTTGAGAAAGGGCACTTCCTCATTTTGGAAGGATTGACTGATTGGAGACGTGTAGTCGCTGTCGGGATAGGGACTCAGAGAGTCGACGGAGCTTGAGAGGCCTAGCCCTTCGGATCTCCCGATACTAAGCGTATGTATCCGGTGAAGTTGTGGGGGTAATTGTCTCTGCATTTGACGAGGTGCGGTATCTTGATGGAATTTTGGCATAGTGAATTCGACAGCTGGGGCAGAGATATTCCAGTCGGACATCCCAGATGTTGGGGTACCGTGAGGTGCCATGTTGACAAAGTCATAAGTCGTGAATGGACTAACAGGCACCGATGCTGCATTTTCCAGCTTAATCCGTACTCCATCCTCAGTCTTTTCTAAAGATCTCGAAATTGTTGATGCTGCTCGTGGTCGCGTGGTTGGTGGACTTTTGGGAGCGGGTGCGGATCTGGCAACGGGAAGGGACAACCCTCGAAGTTTTCCCCGACTCGCCACACCAACGCCCCAAGTTAATTGAGTTTTGTATCCCGAACATTCGTTTCCTACTTCCAAACATTGTGAACAATATGGTCTTCTTCGATCGCATTTGACGTTGCGTCTCGTACAAGCAAAGCAGTCGTCCGAGGCACCGCTTGCAGGAGCCCTTCTACGTCGCTTGCGTTGGGTTACCGAGGGCGGATCGGATGAAGCAGTTGACGAGGGAGGACATGCTACAGGGAGAGTCATTTTGGTGGTGAAAAGACTGCGTTTCGTTCGAATATGTTGATATTTTTCCTTTATTGACAAGAGAAACGAAAACCCATTGATTAATAGCCAAGTGAAATAAAGAAGAATGTGGAGAAAAGCCGAGGGCTGAAGCTTGGGGTTGCAAGCTTTGGACAAGATTCATGGTGGGCATGGCAATCAATTATGAGGAGCAAATCGACATCGATAGATACCCCTAGACGAGTAGGTCCGCCCCGGCACACATATTCAAGCAGTAGGTGGGGATCAGCGCTGCGGCTTTACATGGGGGGCACAATTGAAGGTTGTATGTAGGGTAGAAGACTAGAAGGGAGACAGGGGATGGAAAGCAGGCTTTCCTAGGAACCGAGGACCAATTTTCTCAATCTCAACTGCCACACTCCCTCTCCGTGATCTTGTGCTCTCAGTGGTTTATCTTTTATTTGACTAATCAGATTTCATACAGAAAGAAGAGGGTATGCAGAGGAAGCACAACGCAGCCTTCCATGCAGGACTCTCTTCTTCTTTACACAGCTTTCGGCTTTTCATTCGCGAAGGCAGTACGACGGGAAGTCTGCTCCCAAATGACCAATGACCATAGGCTCTTTTCAGCAAACGTTTGGACAGGAAATTCTCCGTCAGTTCTCCGCCTAGGAGGGCTTCACAAAGCTTTGGAATCATGAGCTTCATGTGAATAAGCTTAAGACATTTTAATCCACCGAAGCTTGCTCGTGCCATTCCTGTGCCGTGATATGATCGTGAAAGCCGGGGTGTGTATTTCGCCATTGCGGAAGCTATCTTTTGAAGGACTGCCACAGGACCCCAGACGTTACCGGGTTTAAGGCCTACTTAGTACTACTGTAAAGATATTATATTTAGCCCATTTGCAGCACTTAGTGAGGGCGTAGTATCTCCAGGTTTGCATAAGTGACTAGCATTATTCATCACAGACATTATTCAGGTAGTCATTGGCCCGAGGTCAGTGGCTGCTTTTCGAGATTGTATTTCGGCCAATCTGAATTTCGGAGATGAGAGATCAGACGTAACAGGTATTCTGTCCAAAGAAATATCAAAGCCACCGGCGTCAGGTACCCACCAAGAGGATTGTGCTAGTGGGAGGGTAGGTGGCTCCGTGGCTCGTTCCTACGGCATTGCCGTTCGAATGCTTGAATTCATCTGCCCGGCCGCTGATGGCTTTAACTTATCTTGGCTTCGGTCATGAACACTGAAGGAGGAGAAAAAAGGGATATATCGAGAGCAAGGAATCCTACTATGAACTCTATCGTGACGAGGATTCTAATGTGACCGTACATGGACTTCATACGAAGGTAGGAACCGAAAACACTAATAAAGTATAGAGAGTGAATAGTTAGGACTTCCGTTCCTTAGAATGATGAAGGAGTGATGCAGACAGAACCTTGGAAAAAGTTTGGTGTTACCCGTATTTTCACCATGAACCCAGTCTGCGCGCGCACAACGCACCCTGAAGCCAATGTGCGATCAAGGCACAATTGCATCCATAGATCTGATTGCAAAATCGATAAGACTGCGAAGAGATAAGAAACACACCACCTGGTGCACCGACACAACCATACCGAAACTGGAGTATGCGTCCGAATGCAGGAGAATGTTGTATCTGATGAGGGGCACCCGAGGGCACCGCATATTTTCGACACTACAGCACAGCACAGCACAGCACCATTTTAAGTACAATGTCTGAGCTGTCCATGGAAAAGACATCATTGGTATCATGGGTTGGGCCTGTGTGATGTATTTCATTGGCTTATTTTAGTTCACGACATTTATACTTGTAATCGCAGCAATCGGAGGACAACCTCGACTCGCAGCAAAATAATGGGGAAGAACTGGGGACGAATGAAGGGGTTCTGGTCGGTTCTTTTAATTATCATCTCGGAGTGCAGGTTCACTTAGATACGATGATTCGGAAGCCAGAACTGTGCTGCGTGGAACTAGAGATGCCCTAGAGCCTTCAACCACCAATGAGGGTATGTATTTGGCCAGTGTTTAGGTGTTAGCTCAAAGACTTACCGAATCCTAGATTCCTAGGTACGTCAAGCCGCTCTTCCCCCGCTCCTTGTCCCTTTTGCACCTTTGGGTGAAGAACCGTGATGCATATTTCTGGATATTCACTGTCAGCTTGGATCATGCCGGTTGTGCTCATGACTTCAGGGTCGTAGTCCAATGGCTATTTGACAATGCCGATTCCAGAGATGAGCCACGCAGAATGGTGTTGACGATCATCTACACTTTTTTTACGAGGGGGCTGTCCATTTCCCACATTCAGGTTCTAGGTTTCATTGAGGTGTTCTGCAAGACAACCGATGCATAACAATGGCCAATCGTAACAGTGGCTGATATGGTGGTCTCGAATCGGCTAACGGACTTTGAATGTTCAATCCTGGTACGACATTGCACGAAGTATTTCTGAGAGGTTTTTGAACAAGAGGGTCATCTCTCGATGGCGCTATGTCATTGTGGATTGGGCTAGAAGGTTTGGAAGCTGCATAGAAGGATTTCCAGCCACGATAGAAGTCGTCGAAGCAGAATGGAAGCCGCCCACACGGGCTAAGCCAAAAGATGGAAAAACAGGTCTTCCAGTCGGATTACTTATTTATCGAGGGGTACAGACTCTGTCATACAACAAAGTTTTGCGTCCCGTCCGAAAGATCTCTCGGTGTGGCTTTTTACGCTTTCTTCTGTACGATAGGACAAGGGGGTTGGAATTTGGGATAATGGAGGAAGAATCGATCCTAGCTAAGTACGCCGAACGATTTTGGTGTGATGGCGAGTAAGGTAACAACCTAAATGATCATTTTCTTCCAATTTCTTCACGTAAGACTAAAGGAAGCCGTTCGTCGTATCGCTTTAGAGTTTCATTTTGCCCGTCAACTGCCATAGTACAGTATAGTACAGTCTGCTGGGGATTAACCCTTCAGACGATTATTTTCCACAACTGCCGGAAGAACTAATTAAACATTTCCGTCTGAAACTTGTACCAATCTGGTCCAAGAGCACATGTCTACTCACGAGTTCTGAGTCTCACAGCGCACTAACTGCGGATTGAAATAGATTGCAAAGTACCAATGATAACAATCTCCAGATCAATGACAATTTGCAATTGAAAATCAAACTCACAGCTAGACTTAGCGAATGATGGAGAGGAGGACGGAGGATGGCGGAGAGAACAAGGACTAAGGTTCATGTAGTCTATTCTGAATACATGTAACACCGATGTCGAAAATGGGTAATATCTCCGATACACCCATCGCTCTTAATGATAAAAATGTCTCAGATATGACAGCTTGACCAATCATTTTTCCTACGCAAGGTTCTACAATGGGCTTGTCCATCTGGTTCGAAGAGCTGCGGGGCCTGGTCCAAAGCTGCTTTCCACCGAGGCCAAACTTCATGCTGGCGACTCCCCAAGATAAATCCGAAGGGATTTGGATTTTTGCGCGCCAAAAGGATTTAAATCATTGCGGGAAGAGAGGCTTAACAGATCCTACCGCCCATCCCATCTCCGTTGCCGAGCCGTTAAGAGCTTCTCCGAACGCCCCCTGACTATAAAAGGCCTCGACTATCATTGGATAGCTTTTGCGATAGCCAATCAAAACGTAAACAATGAGGGCCTTTGAGATGATGGAACGTTACACCAAGTCCCTTTGGATTGGGCGAATTTGCTCCAACATCGGAGTCCGCCGACGACACTAGAGATCAGCAAGCAAACGCTGTCTAGAGGGCAAAACTACAAACATCAAGATGCTATGCAAATAGATCTCCAAGAGGCTAAAGAGAAAGAATTTTAATACTCAATGACCTCCGAAGTACATTTTCCCAAGCACGCCTCCAACAGTTCGAAAGGTCCAAAACCTTGATCTCGCTCATTGTGCAGTCGTATTGCCACATTAATGCAAAGCATACTTAGAAGGAGGTGTCCAGCAGAGATGGCGCCCGCATCGAATCAATCATGATGATAAATGCCCTGCTCTGATAAGTGTTGTATCCGCGAGGGGGCGCGCGTGGGGGTTTCTCGTTTGATTAGCAGACAGCCATTGGTTGTGGGGACGCGAGCCCTAGTCCCGCTCGTACTCCGAATCATTCAAGACATTCTAATTCGTCTCAACCCAAGCAAGCGATTCACATGTAGCATCACATCGCGATCAACTTAAAGTACGAGTGCAGCAGGATGAGACATCTGTTGAAAGCTTCCGAGGCACAAGAACGAATTGAATTGACATTAGCCACTTGCCCAAATGTGGGAAATCCTACGAGCTAATAAGAAAAAGGGGGGCCATATCACATGACCAGAGATAGCTCAATGTCATGTGCTGATAAGCTATCGGTCATGTGCTGATAAGCCTAGCCTGATCTTTTTTTCAATGTGAAGATTTTCAAAATTTGAGAGAAGCATTATTAGAGTAGGCACAACGACAACTTCAATCACTACCCTACACATTTCAAATCGGCACAAAAATAAATCATGGGTCGCGAACTTCGAAAGAAAAAGAATAGATCTTCAATCTCAAAGGTCAGGCAAAAGCCAAAGTCGAAGCGCATCAATCCCTTGGGAAATGCGATTATTGCCGCAAACTGGTAAGTCTCTCCCCGCCATGCAAAATAGCATTTATCCCTCCTACAGGTACTGACTCGTTTTCCAATTATAGGAGACAAGAGGAGACGCTCACACAGAACTATCGCCGCCTCGGTCTCACCAGTCGGTTAAACTCCTCTACGGGTGGTATTGAAAAACGACAAGCTGGACCTGAATCAAAAACTTCAACAGTGAACAAGCTCGCAATTGCAAACGCGTTTCCCAAAGCCCTCGAACCAAGTGAAGCAAGAGTAGAAAGGGATCCTGAAACAGGAAAGATAATACGCGTCATCCACAATGAGAAGAAAGCAAACCCTCTTAACGATCCGCTGAACTCCGATTCCGAAGATGAGGAAGGTGGAGACTTTGAAGACTTTGGTGACGAGGAGGGTTCTGCATCCAAGAACGAAATCGTAAAAATGTTGGAGGAACAAGCTAGCCGGAAGGGCGAGAAGAAGGAGCGAAAACAGAGCGAAAGGGAAAAGGAATGGATTGAGAGCCTGGTAACGAAATGGGGGGAGAACTACAGCGCCATGGTACGGGATAGGAAGTTGAATCCGATGCAACAGACGGAACCAGATATTAGAAGGAGGGTCGAGAAATGGAAGCAGGCTGGCGGGGTTATCCCTACTCAATCTTGAAAGCTCCAACTTTCAGTAGTTCAGGATGGCACAGGATGGCAATGGATGTGGACGGCGTCTTGGCGTTGCGGAGTCGAAAATCGTCATGAGAGTACAGACGAAACTAGAGAATGGGACTATCATATTCGAATTTGCAACCTTACAATCACCGAACTTTGCAAGACCTTGCTGATTTCAACTCTCACTTTCCTGTTCGAGCTACTTGGGTTCCCACGTGCTTCAATCCCACAGACGAAGACGGCACATATGCCTGGGATTTCTTTTCTTTTTTTTCTTTTGCAGTAACTACTGATAATCTATACACCTCATCCAGCCCCTGCAGTTGGCATGGTTATCCATATCAAACTAAACGTGAGGGCCTACATTCAATCCGGGAGCATGTGAACCTCGATATCTTACTTGAGTCATCTCCCACCAACAGTTTCTTTTCATTGATTGCTCCTATTCGTCAGCCGTGCGAGAGATGGGCACCCCTTCTTCTGCACAGGAGATTTCTTTGGTCTTTATACATGTCTGAGAACTTTAGAAAGACTGGCTCAAGCATGAAGTTAGAAGAGAGGCGTTTTAGAAGGTTTCCAACTATACCCCGAATCCGTCAATACCCAACACTAGACCGCTTAGTGATCCGAAGAGGAGCGTTGATTTTGTCTTTCTATTTGCTGCAGGAACTTTCGTCGGAAGGTTTTTGAGTGCAAACTGCGGGACATGGGATGACCCCTCACACAACCTTACATTTCTAGTCCCTGATCATCCAACAAGATACAGCTTCCGGAGTAGTAGTATGCTCTATAATCAATGGTGATCAGGGATCGACAATTCCTGCTACCGCTCTTGCCATAGACTGTGGTTGTGTG
Organism: Rutstroemia sp. NJR-2017a WRK4; assembly: GCA_002946385.1. NCBI lineage: Eukaryota > Fungi > Ascomycota > Leotiomycetes > Helotiales > Rutstroemiaceae > Rutstroemia > Rutstroemia sp. NJR-2017a WRK4. The sequence goes on along the minus strand of NJPR01000037.1, from coordinate 49,702 downwards.
GAGTCTCATCCGCAAACATCATGAACAGTTGGCAAGGGACTGACCTTGGATTTCCGACGCAACCCGACAAGATGCCAACTGGTGTTTGTGAGGAGTATCACGGAAATATATCCATACTGGGCCAAGAAGGAACATTTTAATGGTCTTCGCAGTGTTACACGACATAATTATTGCATGAAGCCTTGTATTTGAGTTTTACGCCTTAAGCGTTTCGCCTAGGCTTTCTCTCGGGCGTATAAATTCAAATCTTGCAGACAGATCATTGTTCCTGCTCCCCCACCCCCACATCATTCCCGCAACTAAGTTCGTCGACAGCACGAATTTAGAAGGTGGTCGGCTTTTGCGTCAAGTACGGATTGGTTTGCATAGGCCTTAAAATGACTAGAACGAGGCGCCTGGCGCGGGGCATGTTGTAGGTCCCGTCCCATCGCCTTACCTCCCCAACATTAACATCATTATTCAGTCACGTAGCATCAGCTTCACAACTCCGGCAGCTTCCGCCTGTATCGTCTTCCAGAAAAGGGCTAGACCTGGAGAATGCAGGATTCCATGATCGCTCTAGAAGCGCGGGATCTACAGATGGCGAGGCTATTGATTTCCCACACTTCTCCAAGCTTCCCCTGGAGTTGCAAAAAATCATTTGGGAAATAGCGTGTCAGTCTGAACCACAACGGGTAGTACTAGTATACAGCCAGCACGTTATTGATGTCCCACCAACTCCAAAGCTGTATTGGACAGGCTTCATATCCACTGCGCCTATTCCGGCAGTACTACACACGTCCTCACTCTCACGCAAGACTGCTCTCAAGTATTACGAACTATGCTTTGGGATGACCCGCGGAGACGAGACTGTTCCGCCAATGATCTATTTTAACTACGAGAAAGACATGCTGTGCTTCCAGGAAGATCGCTTGATCAACAAATTCTGGCATAGGTCATGCTTCGAGCAGTTCTTCGCTCTGGTCAATCCTTTGGATATCGAAAGAGTTCTGCATTTGGGGTTTCCCAGTAATCTGCCGGCCACCATGCATTACACTGCCGAGTCCTTCCATAATGATCTACGATTATGGAAGAGATTGCAGATGGTATGTCTGGGCTACAATCGGTACGGGTTGGATGTGCGAAGAGCCATTACATTTACACCACTTGAGGACAATTATTGGATATTCGCGAAATCATGTTGGAATGATCGCTGCAAAGGTTCCCTTCTCACTGGGAAGATCTCCGATATGACTGCCCCCAGCCGCAATAATTACGAAAGGTTACTTGAAAAGTTCAAGTTTGTGATCGAGGAGGGAACCAGCGACAGCAGCAGGGTTTGGGGACAGGACGTAGCAGGTTTCAGGCCAAGTTTCCAAGCAGTTTTTGGAACTTTCCAGAATATTTGAATATGCCCGCTGCATGTACGGTATAGAGCCAATCTTGAATCGTTACCAGTTACCAGAAAGATTTTCTCGGCATCACTGCCGTCAATATTGAGGCTTCTCATGTCTTGCATGCTGATAATACATATGCAGTGAAACAGAAGAGCCTTCTTCTTCTAGAAGCCTTCCCGAAGTGAGATTCCGTCACAACACCACAAGCACAATCGCGGCGGTCGGTATAGAAGTAGAAGGAGCAACAGCTGCACGTAAGAAATACCCTCAACAAAGTCCGACCCGCATGATGTACCTCTGACTCCCCAAACCTCCCGCCCGACATATTATATATCGGCAGGACGATATTATCCAGGCGACTTGTGGGTTTTCGGGCCCAACCCCGGCTTGGCCACCATTCATTTCAGCCTTTTATGCAACAGCACCCTACCGAACGAAGCTGCCAAGCATGTAGTCAGCGCGGGGTAGTGGACTTGCTTGCTACTTTGCAGAGTAATTCTTGAAGCTATATCTGCACGGTCGGACGCATCAACTTACGTCTAGTACCTCCGTGTTCGAAACACAAGTTTGGTCTGCCGTGTCACCTTCCCAGAAATCGAAATTGAAAATAGCGACAATTTTTTTGGGGTGTGTGTGACTTCAATTGCGTGAATTTGGAAAGGAAATCATGGGTTTAGTTGACTTGGGTCATGAAGCGGATCCCGTGCTGACGAGGATCGTGGAGGAGGATAAGGTGCCTTGGTACAGAAAGAGGAATTTGAGATATCTGTATTTCCTGTTATGTCCCACGTGTATGGGGATTGAGATAACGTCGGGCTTCGACTCGCAGATGATCAATGGCTTACAGTTCATACCTTCTTGGAACAAGTGTAAAGTAGCCTTGACTTTCCATTCGTGCTGGACACTAATGCCTTTCAGATTTTGGTGAGCTCGGCGTTGATGCGGCTGGGAAAGAGACCTATGCGCTCAAGGCGGAACTCTTGGGAATAGTGGCGGCGGCGTATAGCTTGGGAGCTATCTTGTCTGTGCCCTTTGTACCCATTGTTGCTCAGAAGTTCGGTCGCCGATGGTCCATAATGCTTGGGTCTATGATCATGGTTCTCGGTTCTATCCTTCAAGGGTTTGCAGTCCACGGTGAGCAAGTCGGAGAACTCCTCGAGAAGTTCCATCTAATGATTTTCTAGCGGCAATGTACATTATTGCAAGAATGCTACTCGGATTTGGCATTGTATTCGCAATTGTCTCCGGCTCGGCCTTGATTGGAGAGTTGTCATATCCAAAAGAACGACCCATCATGACTTCTCTCTTCAATTCTTCGTGGTACGCTGGATCTTTGATCGCTTCCGGAATCACTGTTCGCACTGCCACTATCAATACAGACTGGGGATGGCGAATCCCATCGCTGTTGCAGGCCTGCCCATCACTCATTCAGATGCTGTTCATATTGTGAGTCTCAGCCAATACACACTACAGCTGACTGGCTCATTGACTTCACAGTTTCTTACCTGAGAGCCCGCGGTATCTTATTAGCAAGGACAGGAGGGACGAAGCATTCGATGTATTGGTGAAGTACCATGCCGAGGGCGACAGAAACTCCGTGTTTGTTTGTGCCGAGTTGACACAGATCGAAACAACTATCAAACTAGAATTAGAATCTGCTAAGCAATCTTGGATGGACATGTTCAGAACGCCAGGAATGAGAAGGAGGACATACCTTGCGTCTGCCATGGGCATATTCACACAATGGTCTGGCAATACGCTGATTTCGTGAGTTTGCATCACATCTTGCTTTATGGGACCTTCAGCACGAGTAAGTTTCTAATAAGCATAGATACTATCTCTCGAAGATTCTTGCCATGATTGGCTACACAGATACCTACACTAAGACCATGATCAACCTTGGCAACACCGCATGGTCCTTCATCACCAGCACGATCATTGCTCTGGTAGTGGCCCGCTACAAACGTCGAACGATGTTCCTTACCTGCGCATGCAGCATGCTCTGCGTTTACATAGGCTGGACAGTCAGTATGCAAAGAGCCATGCTCGCATACGAAACCAACCGTCCTAACAAAGCCGCTGCCATCACCACTTTATTTTTCATTTACCTCTACTCGCCCTGTTACAATATCGGCAACAACGCTTTGACATACAGTAAGTCCATCTTATCATGCCACGAGGTCTCTGGCAAGTAGCTTACGAAACGCACAGCCTACCTTGTAGAACTGTTCCCCTATGCAGATCGCTCGCGTGGCATAGCTGTTGAACAGGTCTTCGGACGTGCCGCCAATTTCTTCACCACATACGTAAACCCCATTGGGATGGCCAACGTGGGTTGGAAGTACCTTATCATGTATTGCGTAACCATCTGTATTGAGATCGTGGTGGTGTACTTCTTCTATCCTGAGACACAGGGACGAACGTTAGAGGAACTAGCCTTCCGTAAGTGTACCGCCCTTCTCCCCGAACTTCCCAAGCCAGGATGGTTATTCGAAGAAAGTGACTTTGCTAATGACCTGTCTTCCATACACAGTGTTTGAGGACAAAGAATTGGCGGATAAGGCTACGATTGCGGTGGAGAAGACGATTCATTTCGAGGCGCATGACGAGTCGAGAGTTGAGGAGGTTCGAGTCATTGGACCCAACAAAGATGTGGAGAAATGACTTTTTATATGTTCCGGGTCGTTCTTTTCGGGCAACAGAAGGCAGCAACTCCTTTTATTTTCTTTTCCATCTTTTCACCAGTTCATTTCCACATCTTGCCCCTATTTGTCTTGGCATCTACATCGGAGCCGCCTCATATCCGATCGTCTGTCTTTGTCCTCATGTTCCTATCAACAACCACTCCTTCAAAACGTCTCAATCCAAAACTTCAAACACTTAACTGTATGTACCCTTTTGGGAGATCCATACCCTACGTAACAATCTTGATGGCGCGGCCATCCACGCACATCTCCCCCACCAGAAAGAAAATGCCATTTGCAGTGCACGTTCGCCGCGCGTTAGTCTAAATCTGCTGTGTCTCCACATCCATATATCGTATCCACATATTTCTAGAATGCGAAAAGAATCATAGGTGCTTGGCATTCTTTTTCGATGGAGATCCCTTTTTCGCATGCGCCAACGGGATGCGTAAGTATTTTTTCTCTTGAATCGGGTCCGAAATGCATCTGTTTTACCAGTGGGTTAACTGGTCGGACGACTAGTTCTTCTTATACATCGTTTTTCGTTCTCGTTGAATCTGTAATCATCGTCGTTTCATTGTTAACTCCTGTTTTTGTATCTGTCTTGAATATTGTCGCCGGCAAGTTTGCTGAGAGCGGTGTACTATACTATCACTCTCGTCGTCTTCCATTTCGCTGTTCTTTTTTGGAGTTTGCAATCGTTGTCTGTTCGCGATATCATTTCGGGCTCTCTATATACCCCTGCTCTTTCACTTTCATTCCATTCATCTATCATAGGAAGCTCGTATTCTCTCCATTGCGTGCTCGATATCCCTACATTCTGTCATCTCATCCCTACCTCTTTCAACGTCCCTGACGATGAGGGGTATCTCCTTCTCAATCTTCACTATCAAGGTGTCAGTGTCATTAGCACCCCTCCTTTCGCTCGCCCTTGCCAATACACCTACCTACCCACACATCCAATCACAGGAATTTGACAATGGCGAATTCGGCCTCTACCCCAATCAAACATACCGCACAAGACCCGACCTCATCTCCCCGCAGCTTAACGTTCTTCGCCATGACCCGCGCTGCGATTCTCCGCTCTACACGCTCATCAGCCTCCGAGGCGATATGGTTGAGCTCAAGGGGCAAAGTCCCATGATCTTTGACTCAAGTGGGAATCTTGTGTGGATGAATGCAACATATGGAGAGACATTTGGCCTCAATGTACAGACGTACAACGGGAAGGAGTATCTAACGTTCTGGCAAGGCGACGATTCAGTCGGTGGTCATGGTTCAGGCGTCTACATACTTGTAAGTCATGTTACCCTTCCTTGTTTTCTCTCCCGTACGTACTAACTTCAAGCCCAGCTTGACGAGAACTATAATGAAGCCTATCGTTTAACAGCTGGCGACTCCAAGGATGGTGACCTTCACGAATTCCACATCACCCCCCAAAATACTGCCCTCGTCACACAGTACATCCTCAAGGAGCAGCCTATAATGTATCGACACCGCAGCCGCAACGGCTGGATCTGGGACTCCGTTCTTCAGGAGATAGACATCGCCACCAACAGCATCCTCTTCGAATGGTTCGCCTCAGACCACTTCTCTACCGAGGAATCGTACTATCCCGCCGGCACAGCTGGCTTGCGTCGCAGTCATGCATATGATTTCTTCCATATCAACAGCATTGACAAAGATCCCTCGGGGAACTATCTTATCAGTTCGAGGTACATGAATTCCGTATCCTATATCGATGGCAAAACGGGTGATGTCCTCTGGAGCCTGGGAGGTAGACGTAACAACTTCACCGATCTCAGCGAAGGTTCGGAGTTCGGAAGTGCGGTTCAGTTCCAGTTCCAACACGATGCGCGATGGACGGCGGATTATTCCGGCATCACGCTGTTCGACAACGGGGCTCGATACGGATTGAAGCCTAACGTGGAGAGCTCGCGTGCCGTGCATGTGAAGTTGGATAGAGAAGCCATGACTGCGGAGACAGTGAGGAGTTATGTGAATCCGAGGAAGATTATCAGCGCGAGTCAGGGGAGCGTGCAGGTGTTGTCGGACACGGGGAATGTACTAGTGGGGTATGGGTATAATGCTGCGTGGACGGAGTTCACTGCTGAGGGGGAGGCTTTGTGTGATGTACACGTGGGAACGGAGAAGGGGTTTGGGACGGGAGCGGTGCAGACGTATAAGGTGGTGAAGAAGGGGTGGGTGGGGAAGCCGACGACGAAGCCTGATGTGAAGGTTGTGAGAGAGAGGGTGTGGGTTAGTTGGAATGGAGCGACGGAGGTGAGGACGTGGAGGATAGAGGGAAAGAAGGAGATTGAGGGAGATGAGTGGAGGCTGCTGAGAGATGTGCAGAAAATCGGGTTTGAGACGGGTATTAAGTTTCAATACGATGTTTGGTGTTGGGTGCGGCTAGTAGCTTTGGATGAGAAAGGGGCAGTTCTAGAGACGAGCGACGCAGCGAAGACAGGTACAGAGTGTGGGCACACGGTACGTGGTTCTGAATATGCCATGAAATTCGTGGTGATGTGTTTCACTAACAGAACCCACCTACAGGTCGATGAATCGAAGTCAATCGTAGACATGACAAGCGACTCCACCACCGAAGAACCAGTCGACACAGACTCTTCTCTCCACGCATCAATACCCTCAACAGGAGCATTAAAGTTCATCGTATTTTTAGGATTCAGTTTCGGAGTATTCGAGCTATTGCGTCGGAAGGTCTGGAAGCGGAGTATGTTCGGGCCAAGCTACAGAGCGTTGCCTGGAGGCAGTGGAGGGTCGACATAAAGTTAATTACACCTGTCATATATCTCCATCAACCTGCCTATGTGGGTGAAATCGCTCAAATCAGATCACATGAACCTCATGCGATGCCAGCAGGAATCACATCCGACATGCAGTTCTGGAAACGAACCCCGCAACCCTTGTCCTTTTTGGTGCCGATGTTACGCTGGCGCGGCAGATTGGACAGCTGAGTAAGGAGGAACGAACTAGTGAAAGAAGTAAAAAGAGACAATAGTACAGAACAGGGTTTAGCGCGAACTGAAACGACCGCAGGTGGATAAGCTGAGATAATTTTCAGAGGTTGAAGAAAACTCCTGCGTCACGGAACCTAGTCCCTTGAGATGGGTTTATGACGAGCGATGTAACGTGATAGTATAACACGACTTTAGCTGATAGAATAAATGCTGAGTGTACGCATCACAAGGTAGGAAAATAACTTGTGAAGATGTTTATATCACTATGAAGTGATAGCCAGGCTGGACTTGGAAGTAGGATAAAAGTGATAATAAGGAATCATTTATTAAGTAACAATTGACTGACCTTCTCAACTCCAACCTTCAGGCTCTTATTTATAAGTAAGTGAGCTCGGCAAGAGGATTGAGAAGGCCAAAAGTAGCTAAAGTACATTTACCAATAAGGGTATTGAGTCCGGCCCCCCATTCCTGGAGGTCGGTACTAGTAAAGTGATATGGAGCCTCTTAATATGGGGGTCGACAGCGAGGTTCTGAGAGTCAGATGACCATTTCCTGTGACAGTTTAGAAATAGATTCATTGAATACAACACTTCGTGAGAAATACAAGATTAGGCTAAATGGTAAATCACACCTATTTGTTCGGCGCGCGGAAGCCAAGAGCTAAAACGAGATCCAGATCCGAACGGCTTACCATGAGCGATTGACATAATGGAAGCTTATCAGCATTTTTTGAAGGAAGCACCGGCGGAGGTATCCCTGAAAATACGAAACTGAGACACGCTGATGGGTGAGTTGAACCACGTAATCGAGGAGTGCAGCCTCGATCAAGAGACAATTTGACGGTGTGACTGTCGAGGGCTTTCGCGCCGACTGCCCTGAGTTTCCTCATATTGATATCTTGTTCGCCAAGCGGAGGATTGCAGCGTAGGCTGTTTCTAGAAGCAAGCCATGCGGCACGTACTCGGGGTGGGCCCTCAAGCTGAGTTATGAAGTGCTACTCGACATGATAACGAGCCTCCAACGTCGCTCCGAAGTACAGTCCGAAGTTCGCACACCGAAATAAGCAGAATTGATGCCAGCCAATGTCGCACCAATCTATTGTATCGTGATATGGTCCATGTGATATGACGAGAACTCATATTGACAACGCCATTGTACGGTGTAAGGATGTCAATTGACTTGGCTTCAGCTGACGAATTCTTTTTCTATATGTTGTGTAACGTCGATAAAAGAACCAGAACTTTTTTGCTGATGCCAAGCGAACCAGCGTGTGGGAGTCTGTGGTTTCCACACGTGAGTGCCTGTAAGACTTGGCATATGGGTAGGAGAAGCTCCGACAGCTTGCTTCTTGCAGCCCCCTTACGTGTATAGTCATCTTCAACGTCTATTCAGAGATATCCAACCGAGGTTGTAAGGTTTCGTGGCTAGGGACGCGTAGGATGATAGAGATGATGGAGATGATATCGAAAAGCTCAGTAGCTAGGTCGATGAATCGGCGGGGGAACTGCGGATAGAGCTATGGTCCAAGCTTCGTCAAGGCCAGTCAGCTTGTGATGACTTGTTGCAGCTTGCATTGTTCGCTACATTCTGAGGTCTAGGCTTTTAGGGGATCCGTGAAGTTTCAGGCTGGTCTGCACTATTTGACACTAGCCTGCAATCACCACCATGTCCTGCTCCCTGTGTTGCCAAACAAAGTAAAAAGCTAAGAGATGATGCACTGACGTACTGCATTGAAGACTGTACGTATGCTTGGAAAGGACAAAGGAGAGTCGATAGAGGCTAGGATTCATCCAAGTCTCCCTGTCGACGACATAACGCGAACCAGGACTCGATCAGAGAAGAGCACAACGACGATCTAGAGTCTGTGGTGAATTCGCTTGATGAAGATTCCTCAGCTTGATGGATCAAACATCGCAGCCAAGAGAATATGTGGAGATATGGAAAGCGGCCCCGATATTGTTTTTGGCTTGATCGCTGCCAGAATTCAGGTCGGTGCTGCTGGTTAGTGTATCGTATGCTTTGCGGGGCCAGGTTAGCAGCTCAGCGAAATATGCACTTATTGAAGCATATTAGGATTGGATTAGTACGAAAGATTTCGTCCCCAGTGATTCGAGGAAATGAACGGTCGAAGATATGTTGTGAAGCAAGAGAAAGATGATCAATGAGCGTAGGATCAAACTTACAGCATTACCCCTCCTTCATTCCGGCACGCTCAACCAGGGACTCATTGTTGACAGACGATACCTGCTTTTGCCGTTTCCGGATGTTTTTCAGTATGCACAACAAGGCTTATTAGTTCAGTCGCATTGTGTCTGCGAGTAGGATATTTCCGCTCAACATTGCTATATCCTGCTGACCACCAAAATGTTTGCGTTTTACGCGTACCACGGCCATTTTCGCAGCCCCAAAGCCATATTCATCTTTGAGTTGTCCTTCTATTCGCCATAATACGACATCGCTATGTTGATATTCGTGTGGGTGGAGGTGTTTATTGGGTGGCACTTGGCAGGGTGATACCTAATCCCACATAGGTAGCAAATCAGTAACACTTTCATGACTTACAGGACAAGGTGATCCTTAGACTGTGCAAATGTACCAAAAGGGGACTCGGGAGGTTATTCACATACCTTATATGATGCAGGTCAAAGATAAGACCTAGGGAGTTTCGGAATGTGGTTACTGCGATGTCATCATTTGCGAACCCCGCAAGGTTATTGTGGTCGAACAGAGATCTCCCATAGGATAATCGTACGAGTAGCACGTTGTACGGTATGCACCTAATCTATCGTCGAATTTGAGGTTCATCTGAAGGTGCTAAAGCTATCCAAATTTCGATGCACACTCATTAATTTTCCCGTCTGCCCATCCTCATCGTCAATTGTTAAGGTGTCAGTGCTGCAGCTCTTGGCTTGTAGCTTTTTCATCGCTTTCGCTTACTCCATGTATTCCGCATGTACCGTTAGTCACAACTTCATAATGCAATACCCTTGGTCCCCGGATGAAAATACTTGTGGGACGCGCAAGGGTACATTATGCGATTTGGCCAGCCCTAGTCTCCGGCTCAATGATGTGTGGGTTGCGAGCGGGAGATGTGGGAAGTCCCTGCAAAGATCATCGCTGTCAATACAGTTTATCCCCACTGCCGCAGTCGCCCAAGTCGCATTCGACTTTTGTGAGTAGTTGATGCTTTGAAGACAAACTGTAATGTAGAATATGCCGACGTCGCTGCCAAAATGTGTTTAATGTTCCCTTGGCGAGCACCGAATCAAAAACACCTCGGTCGCATTGTGCACGGTGTCTCCGAAATGCTTAGAAGTTCAGAATACGGCAAGTAAGACAGCCCACTTCCTGCGCTGATGCGGCTGCGGATCTGGTATATGTGACGGAATCCCTGGTGCATTTCGCAGTCTCTTTAAGAACCACTTACCTATCCCTACACCTCGTACGGGAGTACTTCGTACAGTACGTCCAAGTTCCTTCGAGCCATCAGGTAAGGTTCAGCTTCTAGTCTCTTGTCAGTGGGCTGCTGCATATGTTTCTAAGATCCTCATTTGTTAGCACTTCTTACGCTACAGAGCCATCAAATCTAAATCTGACTTCATGTCTACTGTAAAACGGCCGAACTTACAGAAGTAGTAAGAGCATACGATAATCCCTCCCTGTGCCGATGGTTCGAGATCGAAAACAAGCACTGCCCCATGTGATATGAGACAGAGCGCCCCAATCACAGCGCGAAGATAAGATACGATAGGAAAAGCAGCAGGAACTATACAAGGAATACTAAACGCTCCGTATTACCGAATTGGGACTCGAACTGGGGTACCATGGTAGGGGGGTAGGCGTTCAGCTATCCTACTTGCATCCCACGTGTGTTGAGGTGACTTGCGAGGCGTTGTGAAGACACATAAGGGTAATAATAAGCTAAGTTAACAGTGATAGCGTGGTAGCCATGGAATGCCCGAGTTAGGTAGTCTGTTTTAGGATCTCGGAATGGCGTTTTCGTAACGGGTGGCCACGCGAGTGAAACGAAACGCCTTATGGATAGATGCCTAGGGCTGGCTTGATCGGAATGCGTTATCAATATACCCGCTGCGGAGTGGTTGGATAATGATAATTGACAGATGTTGAACCCTGGTAAAGTCTAACTAGACGATGGCCTGGAGGTCTTGGTGAAGAGTGGAAGTCGTTCGAAGGATTGCTTCTCTTCCTTCATGGCTCTGCCTCGCATTACTTTGATTAAAGGTTAGAGAGAGGCTTAGGTGTGATGGATGCAATACTTGGAGTGATGAGGGAGGATGACCAAAAGGAGCTCGAGCCATGGGAAGGGATAATGTGACTCGAAACGAGCGGAAACGAGCGACAACGTACCCAAGAGTGCTTACGCAGATCAATGCTCGCCGACAGATAGGGGCGATTCTGTGCCTTGTCTACGCCTGTGCTAGCCGTTCTATGACTGGGCGTTGTGCAAACCTAGTATGACTTCCATATTCTTGCAGAAATATAGTGCGGGTGAACCCGTAACCTTTATTCAAGATGAACTCCGAAAATGCAAGCAATCGAAACTCTAAAGGTGCCACGTTACGATGCGTAAAGGAGTAAATATTGCGATGAATGATAACCCGGCGTTCCCCTCAAGTAAGCCTTTCAAGCCAGCAATAGCGGGACCAACTTTCTCAGCTTAATATGCTTATCCGGACGACTTATCAGGAGTTCTGATTCGGTATTCCGGAGATATGAGATAACCTACATGGATAGGAATCGCGCCTCGAAGGAATGTACCGTGTGAGGCTCCTCTCGGATTCGCTGAGATGCCCATAACTAGACTGGGTCCACTCTCATGCAGCTGGGCATTAACTATGCTCACGGTTATACAACCGGAAGGGTACGTAGCTCTAAGAACTAGTCGTGTAAATGAGTCCGTGCCCAGGTAAGAACTAAGAATCTTCCTGAGAGAAAGGGATTTTATCAAAGAAAGCGGTGTGGCTTGAGAAATGTGAGAAATGAGATTTGGAAGAGATTGCCTTTTGGGCCAGGTTTTTGGCGGCTATTTGACAGGGCGGTTGAACCTAGTAGCATTCTGAATCCGGAGTGGAAAGTTCGTTTCGCTCGCTCGTCTTGATAGTATTACTTGAACGGCCAACCCTTCTTTTTTTCTGATTTTCCAACATGTAAGATTGGTTAGAAATAATGGAAAGCAAGCGAAAGCGCAAACATCATCGACGGTCGAGGAATGGTTGTTACACTTGTAAACAACGACATACTCGATGCGACGAAGAAAGACCCTTCTGGTAAGTGCATCGTGTTTTTCTTTTGTTAATTATTGTTCTTTTCCTGGTGATCCGCTGGGCCGCTGGTTACCCCCCGCAAATGTGGTTCCGGTAGAACAGAACTTCAAAGTCAAACTAACGAACAAAACGCAGTCGAAATTGCTTAAGGCTTGGTGGCAGTTGCGGCTATCCAAATGATGGATCTCCTGATTCGGTTGAGTTGGATAGCTCGCCGTTTGAAACGGCCTTGTCGCGACAGAGTTCGTCGTCAATGAGTCCGCTCGCCAGCCCACTCTACAGTCCAACGTCATTCTTGGGAGCTGCACCTTATGATCCTTTCGACGTTTTACCTGCAAAAATTGCTCATCAATCACATCGCTTCATTGACCATTGCGCGTATGCAGTTTCGGCGTTATTGGAGCTAAAATTCGAATGCAGAAACAAAGTCAAGAACTATCAATTCAAAAACTATCGCATTCTTGTGCGCGGTCCAGCGATAGGCATTAAAGTATGGTCGTTCGCTATGTCGGATCCGATTGTTTTCCATGGAGCCTTACTTCTCACGGCTGAGCACATGAAAGTGGTCGGGGATCTAAGTCCGGATCTGGACTCTGCGCTCCTGCACCACAAAGTAGAGGTGATACGACTTGTCAATGAAAGACTCGGGGATCCGCACATGGCAGCCTCAGATGGAACAGTTGGAGGAATAGCATGCTTAGCCATTCTAGAGGTGAGTGATAAATGCGTCTTGCTATGCTGTGAGATACTGACAAACTAATCAGAGCTTGCACGGATCATATCAAGTGGCTGATATGCATCTGAATGGCTTGGAATTGCTCATGAAGATGAGAGGAGGCATCATGAAGAACAGTGATAATGAGCAAGTACTACAAGCGCTGATCATGCTGTACGTATGCCCTCCTCCTACTTTAGCTGATGCTGACAATTACTTACAGGAGCGATGTCTTAACCGCTTCAGCGTTGCGTTCCAGTTCTCGATTCAGCGTCGATACGGGAGCGGATGACGACGATTCGTCCCAAGTAGATATGCAAGATTCTCCAAGCCTTGGACATCATGATGTAGCAGATGTAACATACTATGAGAAGACAAATGGTCTCGATACAGAGACATCAAAAATGTTTCTTGAGCTGAGAACCCTTTCGTATCATATTTCGGCACAACAACGGCATACTACCCCGATAAATGTGGGCGATAGAGTCGGAGAAGTGAGGAGATATATCATCGACCGGTTGACCGCCGCTGAGCAAGACGCTATGAGATGGGGGGCTTCCCTATCCAAGGTTACCGCTTGTTATATTACTGGGAGTATCTACCTTCATTACTTACTTCTAAAAGCCCCAAGAGAAAGTGCCCTGGTTTCTCAAGCACTCTCACATTTGAGGCAAGAATTAGAAACGACAAAGTCCAACGCGCCCCATTCGAGTATGCCCAGTGAATTGTTGTTCTGGGTACTCTTTGTGGCTTGCGCTGCCGCTAAAGGCGGTCCTGAGAGCTGGTGGTTTTTCAATGAATTAGCAGACTGTAACTCTGAGCGTGAAATTGAAAGCTGGGAAGAGGCAAAGGAGATGCTGTGGAGATTTGCTTGGGTGCCATATGTTGGGGATGAGATTGGAGAGGAAGTCTGGGCAGAATTAAATCGGCATGGGACTTTCATAATAAAGGTCTGAAGGTAGACTTATAGATGTACTTTGAAACTTGATCTGCAGTGCAGCCATTCCTCCAAAGTTACTTGCACATGTGGTTCTTTCGGAAACTTGTCTTGGGGCCAGGATATCCTGTATATTCTGTCGGAACATGATATTTGAGAACTCGCACAAGAACACGCCCTAGATGTATGTGCGGAAGAAAGATAATCTGTAAGAAAAAATACCTCCACGGAATCATGTATGAAGTGTGCTAAAATAGAATCTTCAAGAACATGTGTTATGGATGCAACACTACCCAGCAACAGCCTCTCCCGCCAAAGTTCTATATTTTTGTATAATGGAAGAATAAATGGATTGAACTGAACATCGAAAATTTCAAGGCCATTAAGAAGTAAATACCACTCACCTTACTTATATCTCATGAGGTTTTGAAAAATTCGCTTCTGTCATTGCATTGAGAACTCCGACTCTCCTTTCGGCCATGGCGCGGAACCCGGTGCACGAGAAAACGAGCCCCGCTCGTTATCTCCGGGGTTTGCATCTGCGACAGCGCACCTGGACTCCCATTACCGAGTTGGATTGTTCAATAATTGGTACGCGGTGTACAGGGACATACGTTTCGTGCAGATTAGCTCAGCATCTGTGAGTTGATCTGGCCTGATGTGCCCTGCATTGCAACAGTTTGTTCCATCGACGGACTTTCCGAAGCATGAAGACGACATTCAATCTCTCCATTATGGTTTATCGATCCGAGACGAATTTCTGTAGGCATCGTGTGAGGTAAAACTCCTTGCAGTTTCCAGAATCAAAAGAAATTTCGATCAGATCACCTGATCTGGAACTTTCGTCGTAGCGCGACTCTAAGGAGAAACTCTAAAGCAAAGACGCGTCGAATAGCTACAAGAGAAGATATGAACACAGCCAAAATTCAGGTCTGACTACCTTCCAAGGAGGGCTCAAACGGGGTTTAATACCATTTGGCTCTCGGCCGATAGAAATCAGAACTACGGGATCGGAACGGCGAAGCTCGAGCCTCTTCCTTCGATGACCGATGACGAATGACTACCCGATATGCCTACAGAAGTTGCAGCTTATCACACACATTGATGCGCTTGCTACCCTGGATATCTTGGGTCCAATCGCCTCACATCATGCAATTAGTACAGTGGCTTACTGCACGACATACATCTGTCCGAGACTTGGTTGAACTCCCCATGGAAGGGTGTACACAGATAGCGCCCTCGTGTTTGAATAAACTTAACGAAGGAATCAAGTTTGATGACTTATCGTATCCCACTTATGATCCGATCAGCTCATGAATCGCGTGTCTTGTGGTTCGTTGAATATACACCACGATTCTCAGGCCTGTTCGTCCTGCGGCATGGTGACGGAAGAGGAAGTCGGAGTTGGCGGAGTTGGCTGCCTCGACAGTAAGTTACTGTTGCAGTCTGGGGAAGGCCCCACTCGACATGAATGAGCAAGGGACCCAGAAGAGGTGAAGGTAATAAAGTTCTCTCTCGATAGTTGCCCGACTTCGTGTCAGGGCTGGGTCGTCTCGCCAGGATACAACCGAATACTATGGTCTGTATGCTCTGAACTCAGCGTCGGCTCTGCAGAGTGAGATACGGGCCCTTGACCTAGTAGCTCGGACTAAATCTATCTTCGGCTTCGGTATGCTTGTCGGTACCAGATCAGACCAGATAGACGTTAGTACCTGCAGCAGCCACACTATACCAGCATAATGGGCCATCTAAGATCATGTTTAACTAACCCTGAATGCATGCGACTCCGCATGAGATGTCCTCGGATGACTTCACCCGAGCCCTCACAACCGCTGCTCCTTACGCATGGATCATCATCTCCAGCTCCCTTGTGTCTTTTCGCCCTTCTCAACCAATCAACAATAGACTCCGGACAGCGAGATATGTTACCCAATGGAGGAATGGTTACTACCAGCCGAACTATGGCCGAGGGTATCTGCACCATTTCTCATCCAACTTCATCTATGCAGGTCATCCTCTGCAGAGAACATTCGCTACGCAGAGAAAGGCCCCGTTCCAATGACCTCTATGGGAGAACAGACGTTACGTTGGTACAACTTGCGCTGACACGTGTTACACAATAGCCGATCTGGTCCAAACGATTGAAACGACAGGCGCAACTTGACAACGGACTGTCTCCATGCAGCAACCACATCAATCCATGAGGGAAAATACGTTTATATAAGCCCACTAGGGTATCCGATACTCTACTGAGAATTTCCATCTTTCAATCAAGCTTTACAATGCAAGGGACAAATACTACTTCATTTTGCGGAATCTGGCGGGGTACAAGCCTAAAATTGACAAACTTCTATGTACCACTTTCTCTCCCACGCCTGCGACAACATTGTGGTTTCACAACTTAAACGTTATCACACCCTTGGAGATTGTAGTACATTCAAAGGATTTCTCAACTGTCGAGCTGAAGTCGTGATGATCTTCTAGAACAGGCGAGGTACATATGTATCGATTCCAGGTGGCTTGCATACAGCATCTCGTATGGACCAAGCGCAGATCAATTACACAGCAACACTGTGAGGGCTCACCCCAGATCTTAGGATGTAAGGTAGTATATATTTGTCAAGAATACAAAAGCAAGCAATCGCAGCTGCAGTTTACGAAGCGTTGTGCATCAGATTTAATTCCGGATCAATCAGGCTGATTCTGAATGCGGAGTAAGTGCATATACGACCCCAATTCGACCCCTATTCAATTATTCAATACCTTCAGTTTCAACACGGTACAAATATATATAAAAGCTATGCAATACCATGATTTGGCAACATCAAAGCAACGAACAGTCTTGGACTAGTGTTACATCTCACCTGATTCGCACCATTTGACACAACATGCTTCGTCCACACGTATTTATCGTCCTTCTAGCTATCGCATCCTTTTGCGCAGCATATGGTCCATCAATACCTCGACATCCGAGCACCCCTCGAAAAGTCGATCCTGAGCATCTTGTCCGCCGCGACGACCCTCCTTACACCACTACCAGCACCACCGCGTCAACAACAACCACCGCATCCGCAATCCCAACAAAAACCATTGCTGGCTGCAATGTCCAAGGAACTGCCGCTGCTGACCTCACTAGCCAATACTGGGGCAGCAC
Organism: Rutstroemia sp. NJR-2017a WRK4; assembly: GCA_002946385.1. NCBI lineage: Eukaryota > Fungi > Ascomycota > Leotiomycetes > Helotiales > Rutstroemiaceae > Rutstroemia > Rutstroemia sp. NJR-2017a WRK4. Next base: position 32,570 of record NJPR01000037.1, on the reverse strand, counting down.
AACAGCGGTCAACTCTACTGCCTGCCAACTAAGCTGCATCTACGTCTCTCAATGCATATCTTATTCGTGGGAGCCAGCCGCGGGCGCTTGTACTTGGTATCATCAATGGATGGATGGGTTGGTTGTCGCGACTAACAATACTGGGATCTATTATTCGGATAAATATCCGAGCGATGGGACGAACTTTTGCTTTGGGGATCATCAGCTTTGATTTTGGGTTGATGGGTGCTGGGCTCGGATCTTGACGAGGTTGGCTCAACGCGCTTACGATTGGAGGTACTTATGATATGATTATCTACACTTGCGAGGTGTTCACGAAGCTCTAGGGATCCGCCTTGAGTGAGCGATTGGAACATTACTGGGTACATGGCAAAAAGGACTTTTGTGTATTTATGGGAAACTCGGATACTTAAGAAGCAAGCAGCACAAATCAATACCAAATGAATTTGTGAGAATACCAACAGGTTTCTACTATATTAGTCATGCTCGTAGTGCGAGGCTATTCTTCCTCTGGCCGAAAGAATAAGATTCCTGAGATGCATGAATAGCCTAGAATAGGGGTTTGTGACTAACCTCCTCCGCATCCAAATGGGTAGCGAATATTAGCGGCAAACTGCAGTCGTCCACCTGTACTCATCCTGGCTTGACATGTCGTAATGCTCAAGTAACTAGTGTTAGCAGTAGGTTCGGAAAAGAAACCATGCAGCATGATCAGTGGGACTCGAGGCGGCGGCGAAGAAGGTTCTAGTGATCGAAACAGAGTTTGATAACTGAGTTTGACATTTCTGGCGTATACATCACTTGATCTTTTTCCACGACTCCTAAACTCTCGCGGAAAGGCCGCCTAGCCAAAGCAAGACATACACTGGACACGAAGATGTGTGGCTGTGACATGAGCAGGGCCAATCACCCTCCACAAAGTACGAAAGGATGTCAGATTCCGCATCGCACCTCAAACTTTCCTTCAGAACTTATCCTTCTACTTTGCATCATCATACATGCGCATCAGCCGTCCCCACCATGACTCGAACTCTTAAATCCTGAAAAAAATGGGTTCTGTTTCCCTCCCTTTCGGTTTCCCCAATTTTCAACGCTCCTGTTGGCCCACATCCCGGTCACTTGTTGTAAGATCTACGTCAGGGTCCTGCCAAGAGCATGGGTCAATCCTTGATTACGTCCAACATGCTGCGAAAACAGGATATGATGTAAATGGTTCAAGTGTGGCGTCAACACGCATGCTGATAAAAGAGGTGGGGTGTAGTGGGGTGTTACTTATTTATATATATGGAGTAGCATCCTGCTTTCTTCCGAGTTCAATATCATACAAATCGAATACAATACAAACAAGCCTCACTATTACACAAACAACTACAAATATCAGCTCCTCCTCAAAGCCACAAATCAAACAAACATATAAACACAATGTCAAACAACAACGGCGGACTTCTCGGCGGACTCGTTGGTGGAGTAGACAAGACTCTCACTGGAGGCGATGGTAACGGCGGACTTCTTGGCTCCGTCGGTGGTGCTCTTGGAAAGACAACCGAAGGTCTCGGAGGAGCGTTGAACAAGACTGTTGACGGCGTAGGAAACGTTGCTGGAGGCGCCACAAACACTGTCGGCAACGTTGCTGGCACTGCTACAAACACTGTTGGTGGAGCACTGGGAGGTGTTGGAGGAGCTGCTGGTGGACAACAACAACAGGCGAGTGCGAAGAAGTCACCATTTGAGACTAGACAATTCTAAATGGGTGGTGGGATAATGAATTTCCTTTTGGGTTGATAGGTTGGTTGGACAGGCTAGGTCGGGTTGGTTCATTTGGTTTTGGTCGGTCGCTGCCTTCATTGGCTTTGCCTTGGATTTTATGTTCAGATATGTATTATCATGAGTCTGTATGACTATTGAATACTATGTTCTATTCGAACAATTTTTCGCTGCAGTGACCTTGCATGTTTTTGATATGAGAATCAAATATCCTGCTATGTGAGCACTCATAATGGGGAACTTCTCTCCGTATGCTTCTGCGACCCGTCTGTTGGACATAAACATATGTAATCTTACTACAGGAACTGAAGGTTCTGAACATTGATCATTAAACAAATAGATTCATAGGGTATGTACCTAACTGGAAGTGGTCTACCGATTCGTCCGGAACATCCAACTCGCAATATAACATATAGCACTCCAGACACTTAATTACAAAAACTAGAACACTGCTAATTTAAACAAGAAAGAAATCAATTATTGCATCAATCGTTAAGCTAGTTGTGTTCCTATGAAGTTTTAGCAATTTATTCACTATCCAGCTGGTGGGGGAGAAGAGAAACTCACGATGGTTATCCACGCTACTCTTATCCATGCGATTGTCATCATCATTTTCGTCACTTTCCTTCTTCTCCTTCGAACCCTTCTTGTCATCGGTCCTCACATCATCATCCGCATCAATAGTCATGGATTCACTCATTTCATCTTCAGTAGAAGTTTCATCTTTCTCTCCCTTATTCCCACTCTCGTCGGTCTTTGCAGACTTCCTCATCGGCCATAAGGAGCTCACACCCTTAGATGCGTAGCTCGGAATGGATGTACCAGCTTTCAATCCAGATGATGCATACTCGCTAATACCAGAGCTAGCTGCTGATGCATATTCTGTTACACCAGAACCTGCTCTTTGAGAGATGCGGTACAAGCTTTGAAGGTATGATTCTCTTTGCTTACTGCTGAGCTCATTTTCTTGAATGTCTGGAAGTGGAATGGCCGCAGCAGCAGCGACAATATCCAAGGGAGATTCATGAACTGCCTCAATGTCCAAATCTGGAACGGAGTCAGTTCCTGTGAATATCTTTCCTTCTCCCGTGTCTACAGAAGTTGCGTTGTCTGTAGGTGCGGCGGCGGGTGATTCCTCAGGTGGTGGTGGTACATCAACGATTGCTGTGTCGCTTTGGAACCATTCGACAACGAAATCTCTTGCCTGCTCAGACATCTTGTCGTAATTTTCGTTGGTTTCAGGTTTGAACATGCTCATGTGCGCTTGTACTTCATCTTCCACACCAGTGTTTACCGTTCTGACGAAGAGCTCGTGAGACTTCGCTTCTGGAGCCGGGATGGCGGAAAACGTTCTCTCTGGGACGAAATAACCTCCTGTCCAGTAACCATTCTCTCCCAAAGATGTGTAAAAATTACGAATACCAATGCCCTCGATCTTGGATAATCTTTCGAGGCGTTGAACCATCTCCTTTTGCCTCATTAACGCCCCGATGAATTTGAGATGGCTCGATAGCCACGCGAAAGATTGTCCAACATTGTCTCGATTGATGTAGGCCAATCCTTGACCCAAAGCATCGTATCCTGACTCTGCCCCATCTTTGATTGAATTTCTATTCAGGCTCTTGAATCCCGATATAAGATTTTCGCGATTTCGGTATGCAGCTACGCCTCCAGCAGCGATAGCTCCGACAACACCGGATCTCACTGCGATATTCTGCCATACTTTCCATCCTGGACTACTGCCCCTGCTGGAAGCAGCCACTGCGGAACTACCAGCTTGTCTTGCGGACATAGTGCCCAGAGATCGCGCACTGATTAAACCGGCCGATGCCGCCGACATCATGTTCCAGATGTTGCTAACTTTCTGGTACTGGGAGAAAGCACCATACACGAACATCGATCGTGCGAGACCGTTGTATGGTGTGTCAAAGGCTAGAATACCTTGAACGAGTGGAAAGATGACATGGTTGGAATCTTTCTCTTCTTGCTCATGATGGTCATCCAAAATGGAGAAAAGTGCATCAGATGCGACGAATCCTCTAGCGATATCATCAGCATTGCTCAATGCAAACGTAACATGGAAGAACCATACCCCATCGAATGAGCAACGAGAACAACTCCAACTGATCTGTCATTTGGTGGCCATGGGTTCTCAGTCTTCTCTTTCCTAACTTCCACGACTTTTTCTTTCAGCCTAACAAATCATCAGTAAAAGACATTCATGTTGCCACGAGCGCGCATACCAATCCAAGAATTTCCCAGTACTTTCCGAGAGGTCTCCTTTCGTTTCATATTTGGGATACATAAGAAGTCGGACTTCATCGTCGGGAACCTTCTCCGCAACTAGTCTTTTGAGTAGCTAGCAAACATATTAATACCTCTTTGCAATAGTATTGCCTAGAGAGTATCTACCTCGGGAAATTTAAAGAAAGTCTCTCCATCTCCCTATCAAACGATCAGAGCCCAAACTTGTAATCACAGTCATCGCTGGCACTCCACCTACCTTAAAGCCGTGTATAAAACACAGCAACAATGTTCGTTTCATTTTGAGATCAAAATAGTTGGTGGGGTATTTTCAGATCGGAATTACCAAAACAGAAACCAGGTAGTTGGAGTTATTATATCGTAAATGTGGAGAAGGTCATCTTGCAATATCAACGACTTCCTTCTTGGTCTCGGTTGCAGAGTTTGTATGAAACCAAGGCAACGCGTTCGATGTCCTGCCGCAGTACAATCCACCAAGGTTTCTTGCTTTCACATGCTAGTATCGATATCGTTCGCGCTCGATGACCTCACCAACACGTTTTCTGTGAGCCCAATGGCCTAAACGCCGCATACGTCAATTTGAGATATGAACAAGGGACATCGCAGCTAGTCCTTTGGTGGCAAAAGTAATGTTCTCGGGTTGCCATTCTAGAAGATATGGAAGATTAGGATGAAATGAGGATGCTATTGGGTGGAAGGAAACACTCGCACTGCGATACAGTAGAGACCTAGTGAATCACGAGAAAAAATGTCACCTGACCAATGGTTATTTCGTTCGAACATTGATATCAATTTTAACTATGTTACATGGAAATCTTAAGAAATATGATTATTAGGTCAAAGTCCGAATCCAAAACCCGATACCCAACAGACAAATATGCCCCCAATAAAATCGCTATAAACTACAAACACAAAATATGAAATTGCTCCAAGCAAATCATTCGTGAGTCATGAATCATGAAGAAATTTATTTCTTCTTCTTTCCGGTCAAGGAGTCGAGAACACCTCCGAGTCCGAGGTTACCCAACACCGACTTCAGTCCAAGACCACCAAGAAGGTTGTCTACCAAGTTTCCTAGACCAAGTCCGCTGAGCTGTATGAATTGTTAGCTGTGTTGTTTCTGGATGGGGGAAAGTCACGTGTGAACTTACCAATTTGCCAACCAGGCCGAGAACACCAGAAAGAAGCAAGCCAACGGCTGCGAGGATCTGGAAAAGGGGCTCGGAAAGAAGGCCCCACAATGGGTTCAGTTCCTTCTTCGCGTGTGGCATACCATCGATCTTTCGCTTGGCCTTGTCAATAGTCTCGGTAACGGTTCCGGTTAACTAAAAACGATAATGATCAGCATACTTTCATCTTATCACAACAACGATCTTCAAAACAAAGCAAAGTATAAAATATGGTGGGAATGGAATCAAAACATACCTCTTTGAGCAACTCAGCCAAGTGGTACTCGTCAGGAGTAGCCTCACGACCACCTGCCTTGGCCTTGGCTTGAGATTGAAGTCTTCCACCGGGGTCAAGAGCACGGATGGAGGCGTTGGCTTCTGTGAGGATACGACCACCTTCTTCGATCAATGGCTTGACGTCCTTGACAAGTTGTTCCTCGTCAAGTTCTTCCTTTGGCTTACGCTCAGCCTCCTCGATCTTAGTGGTGATCATCTTAAGGATTGGTCGAATCTTCTCGAGAGAATCCTCGACACACCATGCCAATTGCTTGCAGAGCTTTTGGTCGAGTTCGGCATCTTCTCTGGCCTTCTTCTCTTCCTCGGTCTCTTCTGGCTCTGGTTCTGGCTCTGGCTCTGGTTCATCCTCCTTGATGTCTTGAAGAAGGGTGACGTGGCCTACGGTTTGACCCTTTTGGTCGACGACATCTCCCTCGTCATCGATGTGCTTACCGGCGCAAACGCCGACATCACCAGATGTGAGTTTACCAATGACATCGCCGTTCTGGTCAACGACGTTACCCTCCTTGTTGACCTTCATGCCAGACATGGGGTTAACATCAGTCTTGACTGGCTCATCAGGAATGTCTTGAAGGAGTGAGACGTGGCCAAGAGTTGTGCCCTTTTGGTCGACGACATCTCCATCATCATCAACCTTCTTACCGGCGCAGACAGCGAGGTCACCAGAAGTAAGCTTACCAATGACGTCGCCATTCTCATCAACGATGTTTCCCTCCTTGTTGACTTTGCGACCAGCCATTGGGTTGACTTCCTTCTTGACTTCTTCCTCGGCCCATCTCTCAGCTTTGCCGACAACGTTACCGTTCTTGTCAACAATTTCACCATCATCATCGACGGCGCGACCGTAAAGAACGTTTGGATCACCGGAGATGAGACGTCCGACGACTTCACCCTTGGAGGTAACAACCTTTCCTTCCTTGGTGACAGTGCAGCCATCGAAGTCAGTGAATGGACCTTCCTTCAAACCTTCACGGTCACCTTCTGGAACGACCTCGCAGCGACCGATAATGTCACCAGCTTCGTTGCGAACGAAACCTTGCTTGTCGCACATCTTTCCGGCGAGCAGCTTGACATCACCTTCAACGAGACGGCCGTAGATTTCTCCATTTTTGTCAACGACGTTACCGGCCTTGTTGACTCTCTTTCCAGCCAAGGAAGAGTTGTCAACTTCAGGTTTAGCCTCCTCTTCTGGTGCCTCCCAGCGTTCGGCCTTTCCGAGAACATTGCCATATCGGTCAACAATGTCTCCATCTTGGTCGACCTTCTTGCCGTGAAGTTTCTTGGCATCACCTTCAATGACCTTACCGATAACTTCTCCCTCGAAGATGACATCTCCATTCCGCTCGACAGTGGCATCTGGGAAGTCCTCAAATGGTGCTGGCTCCTTGAGCTCTTCCTTCTCAGCGTCAGGAATTGGCTCACACTTGCCCATCACCTTTCCGTTGTCATTCCAGACATCACCGTTCTTGTCGCAGCGACGACCAATCATGTTCTTCAAGACACCTTGGATGACACGACCAACAACTCGGCCAGAGTCATCGACAACGTTACCAGCCTTGTTGATTTTCTTGTCGGCTAGAACAGAGTAATCTGGTCCTTCAGGCTCTGGCTCTGGCTCCTCTTCGGTGCGCTCAGCCTTTCCAATAACGTTGCCGTTCTTGTCAAGGATATCACCGTCGGCATCAACAGCCTTTCCGACCATCTTCTTAACGTCGCCCTCGATGACTTGACCGATGACTTCGCCTTCATAAATAATCTTTCCAGACTTGTCAACAAGAGCACCAGGGAAGTCTTCGAAAGGAGCAGATTCGTTCTCCTCAACTTCTGGGAGTGGCTCAGCGCGGCCAATGACCTTGCCGGCGTCGTTCCAGATCTTGCCCTCTTTGTCGCACTTCTTGCCGGCGAGCTTCTTAGCGTCACCCTCGACGAGTTGTCCGACTGGGTTGCCGTCTCTGTCTACGACCTTTCCGGCTTTGTTGACTTTCAAGCCGTCAAGAATGGAGACAGGGGGAATGTTGGATTCGGCTTCTTCTTCAGCGCCTTCGGCGGTCTCTTTGGCCTCATCTGCAGCGCCTTCAACACCTTCCTTGGCTTCACCATCAACGGCACCTTCGGCTTTCTCTTCAGCACCATCAACGGCGCCCTCGACACCGTCTTTGGCCTCCTCGCCATCAACAGCACCTTCAGCCTTCTCTTCAGCACCATCGACAGCGCCTTCAAGACCCTCCTTGCCTTCCTCAACGCCCTCCTTAGCCTCATCGACATCTGGAGCTTGGCTTCCGAGATCGGCCTTCGAGCCTTCCAATTTAGAGCCGAGTTGGCTAGCACCCTCAGGCACAGCAGCGTTCAAGACTCTCTCCTTGACACTTTCAGGGATCGGCAACTCGTTGACTGGCAACAAGTTGACCTTTCCAATGATAGTTCCATTCTCGCCAACGAGGTTACCCTCGGCATCGACATTGAAACCTTGCTTACCAGCCAAGTTCTCAAGATCAACATCATCTTGGAGCTTGCCGATAGCCTTTCCTTCAGCATCGTGGATCTCGCCGGACTCTTGAATGTCAAATGGTCCTTTGAGTTTGGATTGTGGGATTTCTGGCTCTTCAACGGGGTCCACATCGGGTTTGGACACACCGTCAGCTGCATCTTCGGCACCCTCCTTGGCCTCATCGACGGCACCTTCGGCTTTTTCGTCAGCGCCCTCAACAGCACCCTTAACACCTTCCTTTGCCTCATCGGCATCGACGCCCTCGGCTGTCTCCTCAGCTTTGTCTTTTGCGCCATCGACATCTAGCTTGTCTTTTTCATCAAGACCCGATTTTGCGCTGTCGGCTTGCGATTTTGTTTCTTCGGCAGCATCCTGCGCGGCCTCGCCGACGTTCTCGGCTTCTTCTTCGATTGGATCAGCTTGTCCGACGACGTTGCCTTCTTTGTCGATGATATCTCCTTCCTCGCTCACGAGACTGCCCACGAGCTTGGTCTTGTCACCTTCGGTTACCTTGCCAATGACATTTCCATCATCGTCGACAACGTCTCCAGACTCGTTGATTTGCGCGGCTGGGACGACTTCTTCGGTGATGCCTTCGGCGTTTTCTTTAGCTGCTTCGGCGGTTTCTGCAGCAGTGCCTTTGAGAGCATCGGTGGTTTCCGCGGCGGTATCTTTAGCATCACCTGCCTTGTCCTCGGCGGTATCTTTAGCATCACCTGCCTTGTCCTCGGCGGTATCTTTAGCATCACCTGCCTTGTCCTCGGCGGTTTCCTTAGCGTCACCGGCTGTGTCCTCGGCAGTAGCTTTGGTGTCTTCTGCCGTGTCTTCAGCAGTTTCCTTAGCATCTCCTGCCTTGTCTTCAGCAGTGGCCTTGGTGTCCTCCGCTTTGTCTGTAGCAGAGTCTTTGGTCTCCTCAGCAGTCTCCTTAGCACCGTCTGCAGTCTCTTCCGCGGTGTCTTTCGCGTCATCAACTGCTTCTGTGCCAGGGACTTGAGAAGTAGCTTGGTCACCAAGCTCTCTCGACGTCTCATTAGGATCACGCTCAGTCAAGCCATCATCTTCATCCTCCTCCTCCTCTTCCTCTTCCTCCTGGCCTTCGCCCTCTTCTTCTTCCTCTTCCTGTCCTTCTTCTTCGCCCTCGGCTAGACCCTCAGCGTGGCCATTCTCCTCTAGTCCGTTCTCCTCGTCCTCTTCCTCGTACTCCTCGTGCTCACCATTAGTGAGATGGTCGTCTTCGCTGATAGCTGAAGGCGCCATTCTCTCTGGCGAATCCGGCGGCTCGGATCGAGTCTGTGCTGGTTCTGGTGTGGAGGGAGCTTGGGGGACTTGCTTCTTTGCGGGCTTAGTGGGTGTCTTAGGAACTTGCTTGGTGGGAGTTTTTGTGGCTTTGGTTGCGCTTTTGGCAGGCGTCTTCTTCGGTGAACTTTCTGTGTCTGTCATGCTCGGTTGTATTTCTCTTGGGTATTCTTATATGTGGTTTTGGGTTGGATTCAAGATATAAATGGTAAGTATGAATAGTATGTGATCATGCACATATATGAGTTAAGTATGGTTTGGGTTTGTTTATGGCTTGGAAGTCTTCCTTAAGCCGCTCCAGTGAGATCTTTTGTACGGCGTATGAACATGCTAATTTCCTGTTTACTTGGAAGAAAGTCGAGAGCTAGGAGCTCTACGTCACAATGACCGAATTCTACGTCAGCCACTGAGAGATGAGAGATGGAAAGGAGGACATGGCATCGTATTGGCCGGAAAGCAAGCCACAGAGTTGGTCGAATCACAATTTCTCGTTCCATTGCATCTCTTCAATCCTAGACTCTTTGCGTCATAGTCAACCGTGGTCATCATTTGGGTCTGGTGTAACGTACCCCGCGGGAGCAATACAGTTGATCGACAGACGAACTTACTCCAAGCTGGATGGTTGGAATCAGGGAAACCTGGAAGACAGCCCTTCCCCTGAGCCTCTGACATCAAGCTAATGTATGGAATGGAGTGAAAGTCCAAGCTTTCATCCCCAGTTAAAACAGGATATCAGGACTGAGCTTCCAGACCATATTTCCGTGTCGAGGAATCCGGTTACAGTGGAGCGATCCAAAATCAGCTGCGTTTCGATGCGAGGTCAAATGTGTCAATCAGGTACGAGTTTCCCTGTATGTAGACCGTAGACAAGTGGGAGCTCGCTCTAGCTCCTTTGCATAAGCCACTCCATGTCTCCAACACCCAACATTCGACAGCCACATTACATCTATACATTTTCATCCATTTCCAAGCGCAAACCAACGAGCCGTTTCTTGTCTCTTTCCCTCACTCCCCACTTCTCCATTCGCAAAGTTGCCAAAATCCCCTGATTTACTTGCCACGCGCCGCCCGCCGAATCCGAATCCCAATCGTACACACCAAAAAGGGCCGTACTTGAGAGTTCTAGCCACAAGTTAATATAAGACTAAACTGGGAAGCCACTCACAGTCAAGCGATAGATTAATTGTTCGCATATTACATCACTAGACTTTTATCTGGCTCGTGCGGCCACGGATGTTAGACGAAAAAGTTGGAGTGGGGCCGTCTCAAGTTGACACTCTCCCCTGTTTTTAAAGTTGCTGCTGCAGGATAACTCGAAAATGGGTGTGCTTGTTAATTACGAGCAGGATTCATCCCAGCCCAGTTGGAGGGAGGTGCTGCGCCGTGCGGCGATTTGACTTGATCGATTTTTGTCGATTTCATCGATCGTTGCCTATTACATCACTGATGGTTGCTCTGGGTGTGAAGGATTTTGTGGCTTGATTTTTTCGATTTGCTGTGAGGAAACTCGTTTGCACGTGTTTACCTGAGGACGTTCTTTGGGTGAGCTGGGGAGCCTGTGTTACGGCTGAAAAATCACCAGGTTGCCGTCCCTGCCCCTTGATATCCTCCCGGAGGAAGCCCTGTAGCAGTTTCGTGAAGGCAAAATCGCCGCAACATGTGATTTTGAGGATATACTCTACTCCTGTAAATGCTCAAGTATCTAAATTTTCATCTAGAAGGTATTTGCAAAAGTCTAGGTTTCCAAATCCAAGACACTTTCTTGAGGTTCACTCGAAGTATCTCATTTCCCAAGTTCTGTTACCCATACCAATGTTGTGAAGATTATGGCTCAAGTAAATGAATAATTTCAGTGTCATTAGAAAAGAAGATTAATAGAGATTTCAATATTTACAAATTACATCGCGTGCTCGCTTTTGCTGAGAAACTCCAAGAACAAGAACCAGAACAAGAAAAGAAGTAAGAAAAGAACTCAAGTGACACTCCCAATCCATCCATCCTGTCCGTATCCAAATTCCCATCCTCATTATTACCGAATACATATCCAATCCCGTCCATTCATTCATACATTTCGCCTCTCCTCCTATACCATTCTAACCCTGTCTCATCATGAAAGCAGTAGGGATCCTAATCGTCAAACTAATACCCTCATTCGTACTCTTCACATCCAAGAAAATGTCACTCGGACTACCAGCTGCACTGGATGCCGCATTCTCCTTATTCTCAGTTCCGGCCTTGGAGCCACCGCCAACGGTTTGCAGTTGCTGTTGAGCCTTAGCATCAAGCTCCTTGCTCTTAAAACTACCCGATGCCTTGCCGCTGAAGTTGGATGTAGCTTGGCCGATGATGTTTCCAGAGTCATCGAAGAGATATCCATCTTTGATAACGGAAATGCTCTTGCCGACTACGTCGTTGATATCTGGGATATCCACTTGCACATTATCGGTTCCTTGGTCCTTGAGACCAGAGGCTTGATCTTTAGCACCATCGAGGGCACCAGTAGCTTTGTCTGCACCAGGAACATTTCCCAATGCGCCTTTGGCGGAGTCGGTAGCCCCTGAGAGTTTGTCTTGTGCATCGTCAGTGCTGGGAAGACTGTCCTTTGCATCACCCAACTTCTCCTGTGCACCACCAACTGCACCGCCGAGCTTGTTTTGCGCATCACCTGCTGCACCTCCGGCTTTCTCTTGTGCGTCGCCGGCCAGTCCTCCGACTTTGTCTTTTGCACCACCCAATGCACCTCCGACCTTGTCTTGGGCGTCACCAGCAGCACCTGTCGCCTTATCCTTAGCATCTCCAACTGCGCTTTCAGCACCATCTTTAGCATCGCCCAATTTCTCCTGTGCGCCGCCAACAGCGCCCTCAGCGCTATCCTTCGCATCGCCAAGCTTACCCTGCGCATCTCCAGCAACACCATTAACCTTTTCTTGCGCATCGCCCAACTTGTCCTGAGCACCATCAAGCGCATCCCCGTCAGCAACACCATTAACCTGGTCAGTTGCTCCATCAGCTGGTGTTCCAGTCTTAGGAAGCTTATCTTTAGCACCGCTTGCCGCACCAGATACTTTATCAGTTGCGCCCTTTGCGGAATCGGCACCGGGAACGCTTCCCAGCTTGTCACCAGCCGCATTCTTAGCACCGTCTAAAGCACCAGTAGCTTGTTCCGTCGAAGGAGCTTGGTCCTTGACTTTTCCAGCGGCGCCCTTCGCCGTGTCTTGAGCACCGGAAACAGCGTCCGAAGCTTTATCTTGTGCGCCCTTCGCAGCATCGGTAGCTCCGCTTGTAGCGTCGGTAGCTTTATCCGCACCAGGAAGACTGCCCAGCCCACCCTTTGCCTTGTCGGCTCCACCACCCAAAAGACCATTTCCTTGCGCAGCTTTAGATGCTTTGCTCAAGAATTTCTTAGGGCGTTTGGCTTGCTCAGTTGCAGGTTTGGCGGCGTCTTGCGCTGGTTCAGCGGCTTTTTGAACAGGCTCAGGTGCCTTTTTGACGGGCTCGACAGGGAGGTCTTCAGCTTCATCCTCGCCTTCTTCGTTGTCTGATTCTTGGTAGTCTTCTTCATTTTCACTACCTTCGAAATCTTCCCCTTCGTCTTCAGAGTGCTCATCTTCCTCTTGAGCATCCGAGTCATTCTCGTGGTCATTTTCAACTTCATTTCCGGCGTCCTCTTTTTCAGAGTGCTCGTCCTCGCCATCGATCATCTCGATGCCTTCATCTTGATGCTCATCCTCTTCCTCGGGCTCCTCCGCCTCGACTTCAGGTTCAGGCTCGGGCTCAGGCTCTGGTTCTGGTTCTTGCTCGGGCTCAGGCTCAGGTTCTTGCTCTGGCTCCGGCTCAGGTTCAGGCTCAACCTTCTTGATAGGCTTCTTGAATTTCTTCTTTGGTTGCCCCGAAGATTTCGGCGCCGGCGAAGGCGAAGCTACTTCAGGTTGTGGAACATTAGCTGGAGGTGTAGCAGGTGGTTTAGGTGCGAACTTCTTGGCCTACATTGTTTGAGTGTTAGCGCTCTGACGTGCAATGAATAGTTGCGGAGTTTCTCTTCATATTCGACTTCGTATTCTTCTTGCACTCGCAGTAGTCGCTCTTTCTCTTCCTCTCGCTCTCGTTCTCGCAGAAGAGCCTTGGGCACGGATGTGTAGGCCCTTGGTCTCGAATTCTTGTGGTCCGCGAGGAGGAGGAGAAGGAGCACGGTTGGTGATAGGAGGCAGACCAGTTTTAGCAGGAAACTTACCTTGGTAGAGGCCTGCTTTGCGGACTTTTCAACATTGGGGGTTTCGGCTGGTGCGCTTGGTGTTGCGGGCGCGGATTGCGGAACTGATGGTGTTGGTGGTTGAGATGTCGAAGGTACCTTCTTCTTAATTGGAGTCTTTGACTTGGCGGCTTTGAAAACCTTCTTTGGTGCTTCTTGAGTGTCGGCCATTGTGCTGGTGCTGATTCTGGTTGGTATTGAGTCTGGGTGGTAACGAATCGATGCGTGCTTAATATCAAGCGTCCAGCGATACCGAACAATATATTGAGGAGACAGCTTGACCCACGTTGAAGATGTATAAAATAAGGATGAACTAGTGACACAGAAGGAACAGGAGAAAGTATGACGCCGGGTTGGGATTCTCTTAGCAAATTGATAGTAATGAATGATCTCACAGTTCGAGATTTCTGGCTTGGATTTGGGAAACTGGGCCAACTGCACCATACCAGCCATCTGCCAAGTTTTGTTCCAATCACAGAATAATCCTACAGCACAATCATTGCGTCAATCTATCGCACCAAACAGAGGATTTTGCTTGTACCAGCTTCCCCAGCTCAAAACAGGGAAATCCAATGCAAAGATTGGAGGAAACCCCATGTGGCTGTAGCTTGTATTACTTGCATCATATCATCCCACTCGAAATGGTGTACGAAGAAAGACGAGTGGATCGAAATCCTTTCTAGCCACACCTATTCCTCCCCCCTGCTCGCCGATTGTGCGGGGATAATGCATGAGCCGAAATGTGAACAAAGTCCGGATACCATCTTCGATCCTGACCGAGAGCTGTGAGTCTCGAAACGTAGAGTAGACGGCTACATCGGGTACGGGACCAACCAACGTCAACTAGTCCCCACTCCGGCAAAACCTGCAAGCATTAGCCACAGCAGTGGAGTCGGTGGGCTAGAGTGGGTAAAAGCGTTTTTTGAAAGCTGCCATGCCATGCCATGTCCGTGCTGGGCGAATGAGATTGCTCCACCGGGATACGTGCACTTGTGGGAAGCTCAAAGCCTGAAACTCGGGAGCAGCGCAGATCGCAGCTGAATATGGCCGCGAAGCTTTCGGGGATATCTGCAAGAACGCATGAAGGGGACATTGACGGCACATTTTGCATTTCATTGACATGCTGCCTATAATGGTCCGTCTACTTGCGCTCAGATATAAAATGCTCTTTTTTCGGATGCAGTTGATCACGAAACGTTCCGTTTGAGATACATTGCAGGTTTGAGGCGTCGAGGAAATCTAACTTGGTAAGCTCTATACGAAGGATTCATCAATCCCACAGGTAAGCCAAGCGGTTGAAAACTTGGAAGAAAAAGCAATCCAGACTCAATCACCCAACTCCAGCTTCCAACTTTTCGCTTCGTAATTCCCGATGCCAAGTTGGTCTTCGGTTGCGGTACGGCAGAGGGTAAGCCGTAAATGAAGGGACGTACTGTAACTGTAGAGAGATTATGGTTTGAAAAAAGTATGGCGATCCTTTTCACAAGCCGCTCAAATCCGAAAGTAAAAAAATAAGGAAAGACAAAATTTGGGTTTACAAAGCACGTACGCGGTCGTGGCCATGATCTGAAATGGTTGATCCCGCCCGTGTCTGTTCATGGAAAGCTAGTCTGAGGATTCGATAGCTGACAGCGGTCAGACTCAGGAATTAGAATAGAAATTAATGGATGTGCTTCATAGAGTTCTAGAAGTCGACCTAAGGAAGGAAAGAGCCGGAACGTGGATAGCTCGTGGGATGGTTCGCGCTATTACGTTGATTCTCGCGGCTAGAAGACGGTTGGTACATCGTGTACCGTCGTTGGAAAGGGAGGTTGCACGTCCGTGATGCCTATCTACCTTTTACCTACTGTAGCTTGGTGCGACACTACGGCGGAGATTGCGACGACATGCGTGTACCTGACATGACAAGACATGACATGAAATAGCTCACCGGAGGTTGAAATCTCATCTCATCTCCTTTAATCTCATCATATCTGAGATCTTCGCCATGGCGACGTAGACCTATGCATAAAGTTCTAAGAAAACACAGTCAACTCTACAAGACCTGGGCCTTAGTAGTGTAACGCACCGGTGACTGAAAATCGTCATCATGATCCCGAGAATCGTCATTGTGATCCAGTTTGAAGCTTTTTCATTCATCATTAATGTCTAAAAGTACATTCATTCGTCCGCCGGCCCCAAATCCAAATATCATCATCGCCATGCCTTCCAAAACAAAAACTGAAGCAAAAGACCCAAAAGCACCTCATATCATCAAACCCATAGGGTACGTAACTTCGAACCAAGACGAGGAAATATATAGATAGATAGTGCATGCGAAATCATAGACCTTCCCTGCAAACGCGGAGCCAAAAGACCCGCCCGTTAGCATGAACTCTTTCTTAATCCGATTAAACAATTCAAGATTCAAGAAAAAGAGAAGAAGACATGATGGTGATGATGAATGCGAATTGTCAACGATCAGATTCAACAGTTGAGCAATTGAAATTCCCCATTGGCGCACTCATGACCTATAGGCAGAATATATCAGCTCATCCGAGCTTGTAAAGTTGCGGAGAAGTCGTCTTCGATTCTCCGATAAGTGGTGGATTGTTGTTGATGCGAGTCCTCATCCGGAGCTGTTTTTTCGCTTTCAGATGTGTATGATGGGTAGAGGGGAAGGAACGAAGGGGGAATTGTAAAACAGTAAACGATGACAACAGATAGGGAAGAAGGTGAGCACATAACGAGGTAAGGAAAGATAAACGTACAACAAAGCCAAAGTCAAGTCACCATGAATCTTGGCCCTCAACTCGATCTCCACCTCGAGGTTAACATCCAACCTCAATTTCAGCGGCTGTTTGCCCTGATCCTTTCCGCCACCACCTTGTTGTTGCTGTTGTTCTAATTGTTGCTGCATCATCTGCATTTGCTGTTGCATCTGTTGTTGTTGCATCATCTGCTGGTTGTTCTGCTGTCCATCATCCTCGAGGAATCGGGGACGATCACGATCACGACGCTTGCGACGGGGTTTTCTGGGCGCCTCCTGCTCCTCCTCTTCCTCCTCCTCCTCAGGCTCGGCAACCTTAGCCTTCCGGCGGGACTTCCCATCTTTGCGACGACGTCGGCGTTCTTTGGGTTCGGGCTCTGGCTCTGGCTCCGCTTCTTCTTCTTCGGCGTGCACGGCGGTGTCTTCGCTTTCTTCGGGGTTGTTTTCGCCCTCTGCTTCGGTTTGTTCTTGGTTTTCGCCTTCGTCGGCCGTGGCTTCGGCGTTATTTTCCTCCTCTACACCGGCTTGGGCTTTGGCACCATCTTCCTCGCCCTCTCCCTCCTCTTGTCCCTCCTCGCCGGAACCCTCGGCTTGCTCCTCCTCATTCTGCTCTTCATCTTGTGCCTCTTCTTCTTGCTCGTTCTGCTCTACTCCCTCGGCCTCCTTTGCAGGTGTAGCCGCTGGAGTAGGCTGCTGCTTCTTGCCCCCAATAGGAGTACCGCCAGCTTTTGGTGGCATTATGAAATGTGTATGTTGATTGTGCTTATGTGAATAAAGATGGGAGGATCACAACAAATGTGATTACACACTAATTCTTTGCAAGTTGGGAATCTCGAGAATGAAAGAGGTATACTTCGTGAAAAAAATAAAAAGTGCGAAATTTACGAAGGCTTTGGTTTATACAACAATACGAAACTTCTCGAGAACTTGGAAAACCTGAACCTGGCTGAATCTATGGAGCTTCCAGCTCATCACCAACTATGACATAACCGCGAGGATTGCGAAAAGTGATGCAGGAGAAATCCTTGATCATTTTAATGACTGGGGTGGGGAGGGGCAGGTAACAAACCACACAGCAACGTCCTTTTCCCTGAACTGTGGGGTGGGTCAAAGAACCTGCAGAGCCCGCCGACCTACGAGTACGATTCTGTTTAAATCAAGTTAATTAATATCTAAACTGCCAGCTTTTTCCACGCAGTGCTCTTTTCGGGCTTCTTGCTTGTAGGCTTCTGGAATACTCACTCACAGCTTGCCGTCGGTTGCGGGTTGTACAAGTTTTTGTACTGGCAGCTGCTCCATACTTCGCATGAATCCCAGCGACGCATAAGCAGCCTACTCCCAACTCCCCATACAATAATGCGACCGTATGACGTGTGCTGCCTTCCCCTAATTTAGGTCCAAAGTCATCCCACCCACGCCCCAACACGGACGGTAAAGCGATGCGATGCGCCTTTTGAAGGGAAATTAAACTTCTAACCAACCCCACAACAACAAGAATGCCATTATTGTAAACACCAGCCAAGCACACGTTTCCATGTCAGAGAAATCATCGAATCCACGAACAAATCAATGAACATCTAACAAGCACATCATTATCATTATGGCATTGTTCCTCTCAACGATATGTGCGATTCCGACGGTCATCGGCACCGCGGAAGCAGTCAGCGCGCAGAAGAAAGAAGATGCGATTATGAAGCACAAGGCGAAGTTTTTCATGACTGTGGATTTCAGTATTGGTAAGGAGCCGCCCAAGGAGGCCCAGGTCGTTCTAAAGGACAATAAGGTATGTAAACTTTCTTTTTACGATTTCTTCATATTCTCGGATCCATCTATCACTTGAATGAAGCGCATGTCTTCAAGAGCAACAACTGATCTCCGGACAACACCACTGCAGCTCTATCTAAACCACCCAGACGCACCGAAACAGGGCCACCGGTTCTGTGGATATTACTTTGGATATCCGGGGACGGAAGAGCACGGCTTGGTATCGTCCATTCAAGACGATCCGCCCATGCTAAATTGGATATATGTGGATAAAGAAACGCTGGAGATGAAGTACGGGACGCGGTCTGAGACTCTTGGTAACTTAGCCCATCCGTGGGAATGGACGGAAGACGAGCAAAATATAACTTTGGAGGAAGATGAGGGTTTTGTGGCGATTGAAGTAGAGCCGGGACTGTGGCAGCTGTTCTTCGATGAAAATGGTGATCTTTCGGGTTTGCCGAAAGGGAAGAAGATCAAGGAGGTATGTCTGAAGAGAATGCTGATGTGTGGGTGGAATAGTCAGTTGATAGGAAAGAAAAATGAGGATGGATGAAAGTGGAAATTTTGTAAAATAAAAAGTTCTTTCCTTTCTACAGGCTTCTTCAGAGCTTCAGTGATCGTACCTACAGCAGTTTCCGCAGATCGTGTGTGTATGGGTTACCATCAGGGCTGAATTGCGTGCTGCAAGAGTGGCCAGTTACAGGCAGACAGTGAGTGCAGCGCATATGGACCTCGGGCTCACAGAATGTAAGCTTTCCAACCTCATGAATTCAGAGTTTCACCAAACATCAGTCCACATGCGCCATGACGAAATCCTGCCTTTCCTGTTCCAGAAATACTTGGAACAGGGGAACGTTGTGAAGGCGGGATGCCAGGCCAAATCCTGGCACATTTGACCCACCAGAAGCGCATTGAAATCGGCGTATTGGTCCATTTAGTCTTCGGACATGAACACCCCATGTCACTCACTTTATTTTTGCCAACCTCCAACTTGAATACCGCTTGGTCCATAGCTCAAAATCTTGCTGAGAAGGTTTCGAAGGAGGGAAATACCCCGGCCCAAAATCAAGAATCAGCCATGCACTTGTAGCCAACGAACGTGATAATTGGGCTGATGACGTGGTAATCTTGATTGAACAAACGCTCGTCTGCCCCGCAAGATCCTCTCCCATCTTCCTTTAAAGAACACTCTTTGGTATTGCCCTCACAATCCAGAACACTTTCAATCAATCAACTTCACATTTTCCCCTAACCACTCTTTTCCTTACTCCCCAGCATAACAATGGCGGACAAGGCAAAGGCCAAGCCCAAGGCTGCCGCACAAACGGCAACCAAGGGAAAGAAAGCTCCTGCGAAGAAGCAACCAGTGTACGAATCCGAGTCCGACTCTGAAGACTACAGCTCCGAAGACTCGGACTACTCCTCATCCGAAGAGGAAGAGGAGGCGCCCCCGCCACGCAAACGCAAGCAACAACAGCAAACGCAACAAAAACAACAACAGCAGCAACAAGGCGGCGGCGGCGGCGGACCCCTCGGCGGTATCGGTGACATGGTCCCCTTAGGCACAGCAACCGACGCCGTCGGTGGACTCGCCGGCGGTGTCGGCAACACACTCGGAAATGTCGCCGGCGGTGCATTAGGTGGCGGCGGCGGCGGTGGTGGAGACGAAAAGACCGATACCCTGCGACTGCGACTAGATTTGAATTTAGAAGTCGAGATCACGCTGAAGGCGAAGATCCACGGTGACTTGGAGCTGGCATTATTGTAAGTGTGCACCTTTTTTTTTTTTGCTGCGTTCTCATCCATCCCCCGGTTCTGACGCGCTGGTAAAAAGGGATCAAGGTTGAAGTCTCTTACCTGAGATGTCTTTTTTTCGTGAAGAAACGGTTGAAAACAAATTGAATATATGGCCATCCCATGGCATCCCGTACATACACCAGCGCATATGTTTTACTACTATTACAAAATAATACTATCAGAGATTGTCGTTTAGTTGCTCGTCGTCCCATATTGTCGTCAGTGGCTGGCAGGACCGATATCTGCATATCTGTTTATTTGTTAACGATTTTCTGAAGTCTTGGATAATGGTTTTTTTGAAAGCAAAGAAGAAAAAAATAGCAGCGCAAGCGAGCATTTTTGGCTAATGTTTTTCTGTCTTTCTCTTAGGAATTAAATGGTTGTCATCCCATCCTCTCTTGGTAGTTGGCTTTGGGGGAAAGTTATGGATGAGGACAGACAGACCTTTCGAGATTTTTCTTTCCTGATCTGTCTTTTTGGAGTGCTTGGATAGGGTTTCTTTTTGCTAATTGATCAGATCATGAGGAATGACCATTTGGGAGTGGAGTTTTGCGAAGACTTGGTTGGGTATTGAATGGGCGATGGGAATGATGGGAATGGGATGGGATGGAATGGTCTTTCAATATGTAATTTATACCCACCCGTCCACCAACTGGGGATTCGAATGGCTTGAATGACTTTTTGCATGCTTTGGAGATACAGCAGAGGTTAAGATTGATTGATGATAGTGAAGTGAACTTTGTGATTAAATGGATTAAATAGACTCGAGTCCGATCAGGCGCGTCCTCCCAGAGACACATGGCCGTCGGACAGAGTTGAAATTCAAACACGCGTATGAGACTGAGACTGCGTAAGGAAATGAAACGGAGAGTTGATGTTGTACTCCAAGTCCAACTTGCAGTTCTACATTCAAGCAAGGGCAGTGCAGCCGACTGGAATGCAAGACTACCAAATAGCTTCCCAGCGCGAAAGTACGTCCATCGCAGCTTCCTCATATTAACCCTTTCCCCCCTCGGACCATCCCAAAGCAAGCGCAGCACCTACCATATCATTTTTCCTATTCATGCCATCCTATACACAACTCGATGAGGACTGTAGGTCTTGCTCTCCTACCTTCAATTCGTTAGAAAAAGGGGGACATCGGCACGCAAATTCCAGTACACAGATCACGGGTATTCATAGTAAGCTAATTTCCAAGTTGTATTAAGTTCATTTTTATTTGTTAAGTTCTATGTTAAGTATGAACATTTGAAAGAAAAGAGTCGAAGTGAGTACGTTGTTTTTCTCGGCATTGTTGTTGCTTGGTTTAGTGATACTCACGCTATAACTTAGCCTATGGCACTGCCTAAATTCTCTCGGTCGCAAAAAAGAATCACCAAACTTTTTTACAACTTCATCAAGCGGATGGATGGCTGGAGGGATGGACAAATGGATGAATGAATATATGAATGAATGGGTGAATGGATGAAGAAATGAATTAACGAAAAAATGGACGCACGATGATTTGCTGAGTAGAGCTGGTTTCAATCTTGGGGACTAAGTGGTCTTCTCTTGTGTTTGCTTGGAAGTCGTTGCTTGTCTTTTCCACTTGCCACTTCAGAGTTCGTCGATACGGTCCATCTTCCTCCCACACCCCGCATACGCCATTCTCAAATCATCAGCCATAAGCTCAGCGGGACCCGCCTCAACTCCATGCGGTCTCCTAAGCCTGAGATCATCGGCGCAGTTGACACAAGCCTCTAGCTGAGCGGCGAACGTTTCGTACGCGTCATAAATCTTGTCCATCAACGCTTCATCAGTCATACCCTGAGCATCCACCTCCATGCTACTTCCTGCACTCTGCACTTGCTGTCTTGCGGGGGCAGATCTGGTATAGCCCGTATCGACGATGCATTTCGGAACGCGAGCAAACCAAGACGAATGGGTCAGGAAGAAACGACACCATACCTTCATAGCTCCGCGTGGTGTTAACACGCATATCACGCGCCAAATCCCGGATGCTTACCTCTACGTTCTCCTGTGAGCACAGAATATCGAGGGCATAGTCCAAGTCGCGAGATATGGCTTCTCTGTTCAGAGACCGCAGGTTCGTAACTGACGGACGCCGTGGAGTAGGTGTGCCAGGCTGCGTGTTACCGGAGGATGGAAGACGGTGTTTGTAGGTGAAAGAAGCCCATCTTTGAGTGCTGTCATGTCGATTACCGTAGACGCCTGAATTTAAAACGTCTAGGTTCAGGTTCTTCTGGTGGTAAATTAGGCTTAGAGCGACGTCCAAGTCGCTGGCCAACGCGGAGATCGAATGACGAGCTGGGGCGAGCGGCATAACTGCTAACAATGAGTGTTCCGTAGATAAGGAATTGTTTGAGATTATGCTATACTGTGGAAGTATAATGCCGATGGTTCTGTTTGAGAGAAAACAGGGCGTCGTAATATAGCCTCTTTGTGTCGTTGTTTACACATTGTGCAGTTCCTGTTTGGTGTCTATCAAAGAAAAGTTTTTTTCTGTTCGTTTCATTGCTATACTATTCTCTGTGCTTCATTATGCCACTGGAAAAGCTCTCCGTCGCCCATAGCTGTTACTTTGGACGTCCAAGAGCCCACTGCAGACCAGGAAACTACCATATGGAGCGGCAACTTACAGAAACAAAAGCCTACCTGTCTGCTCTCAAGACCCTGGATCCATCGGCGGGATACTACTTCCCATGCAAGCCAAATCCTATCTGATTAGACTGCATATTGCAAGGGAAAGGGAAACAAATGACAGGTCACAAATCAGTGGATACCATGTCTATCCACCATGTACACTCCCGCTTGAATTTTTGAAAGGAGGAAGAACTATTCACAAGCCACATGGTGAGGAATCCGGCCCCAACATTCCATCCATGCAGCCATCCTTCCACGGTGTAGGGCCCAGCCTCATCATCAAACCACAGCTCATGGTCAACTCGTTCTTCCTCTTCTGGTTTTCATGCTCTCTCACGGAGTCACGTACCACCTCACCCAAGCTTTGGACTTTTGTCTACGTATGAAGACACTACGCTGTAGCTGGGGATTTATTGGCGAGAGTTCAAATCTATTTACCACTCGGTCCGACATATCGCCGCTGTCCTCACCTCCCAACGCACCATTCCCATGGGATAAGATTGAGAATTCAAGGGGAATATGGGGTGTTAGTCGGGATCTAACCGGTGGACCTCTGCGCGAGACTGGTTGATGATTGAGTAAGTGAATTGACTTGGGTGCTCATCGCACTATCTGGTGATAGGTGACAAGGCTGGACAGGAAATTAAGTAGACGAGAAGTCACCGGCCCCACTCACCGACAGCAAAGCAAACATTGAAGTATATGGTATTTTATTCCGTTTCTGAAACCTTTCTATTCATTGCTAGAATTCTCTGCTGCTTTGCTCACAATTCCCCATACCCATATCAACTCTGCCTGGTTCATTTCCATACCGAAAATGCCATATCATAACCTGCGCGCAATCAAGAAGCTTCGTCGAAACGTTCGTCTCGCACCATTTAATACACATCCTGATCCTGGTCCTGATCATAGAATTGATCATCAGCAACTTCACCCCAATACTCGTCCAAGTTCTCCTCGCCTTCAACCTTCATCTCCTCGCCTTTGACCTTCATCTCCTCCTCGGTATTGTTCTTCATTCCTGCAACCTTGCGACGTTTTCCACCACCGCCAACCTGCTGCTGCTGTTGCTTCTCCTCTCCATCGCTCTGCATCTCCTCGGTAACCTTTCTCTTCTTACCACCACCCGCAGTCTTCTTGCCCTTGGGTGTGCTCTTAGGTGTGCCCTTAGGTGTACCCTTGCCTTTTCCCTCAGCGCTCTCCCCTGCAGGATTATCCTCCTCAGTTTTCCCGTCTCCATCTCCTCCAACCAAAGCTTGGCTCATCTTATTTTTGAACCGAGACCATCTCTTCGTAGCCGCTCCCTTACCATTCCCTGCGCCGCCGGCCAGACCAAGATCTTCGGCCAGCTGGATATAGTTAATAGTAAATTGGGCTAGATCGATTTGCTTGAGGACGGCGAGAACGAGCTTGATATCTTCGGCGGAGAGGGTTTGGCTGGACATTTTGATTGTGAAGGTAGATAATTGAACGGTGAAGAGGTAGATAGAATGGATGAGTAGGTAGATGAAATGGACGAGGAATGCGGGATACTGTGATATAAGTTGGTGATTTTGAGATCGTTGGTGTTTTTTTTTTGTGAATAGTGGTATTGCTTCGTAAGCTGGTGGCAAGATTGGCAATTCAGATTGTGGATGCTTTGGTTCTTGACTGTCTTGTAATCACCGTGGTGTGGCAAGTTGTGCTCTTGATTGTGCTGCCAGAGTTCTTGTTGTTTTCGTGAATATTTTGTCCTTGATTGTGGTTAGATCGGTGGTTGAAGGTGATATGGAGAGGCGATGGAGAGGCGAGATAGAGAGGCGAGAGGGAAGTCCAGAAAACCTTTTTTGCAGCCTAAACAGTGAATTTAAGTCAAATATTGAAGGTGTGGTGAAAAGGTGAGGTTGGCGAGTTACGAGTTGTGAGTTTTTGGATAGCAAACCTTCAGCTTTGGATCACAGGCAAACAGTTACAAACCACAGGATACTGGCCAATTAATTGATGGGGAGATTTTGTTTCTTCTCATGTGTGGCAATATGCAACTCATCTGAAACGGAACAGATCGATCAACTTAAGTAAGTACATGCATGTAAAGAGACTCTCAAGCCTGGTTTCAACGATCTAGAGATTGAACTTCGTGTTCGACGATTTCTCTCTCTTCCATCGTATCTTTCCAATCCTATCAGAAGAATTCATCTTCATCCATAGCCTCCATATGAATTCCAGAGCTATATGCCTTGTTGCCCTTTGACTCCTTCCCTTGAGCACCTGGCTTGGAAGTCGTCGCATTCAAAGAATTTGCAAGTGAAGCCTTCTTCCTACCACCGGTAGTCTTTCTAGCAGTCTCCAATCCTCCTTTCTCCATCTTAATCTTCTTCTTTGCGACCCCATCTAGCTCCCCATCCCCGTCCTCCTCATCGTCCTCCTCAGCATCTCTCTCTCTCTTCTTCGTCAACTCCGTTCCTTTTCCCTTCCCATCCTTCTTCACCTTCGCCCCTCCCGGAACAATCTTCAACACACCGGTCACTTCATTCTCCGCCCCCCACTTCTTCATCTTCGTCGTCATTCGCGACCAACGGACCTGAGCAGCGCCAGCGGAAGGAAGACCCAAATCTGACATGAGACGCTCGTAGTCAAGTCTTGGGAATGAATCGATCTGCTGGAAGACAGCGATCAGGAGCTTAGCTTCATCTGAGAGTGACATGGTTGTGGTCTTTGTTGATGCTCTGCGGTTTTCTTGGTTGTGAGTTATCGAACAGATGTTTTTTTGGTGTTGTTGTTTTCTGGAGGAAGACAGGTGTGGGAAGTTTTGGGAAGGAAAAGAAATAGAGGTTGTGGTTGAAGTTGGTCGGCAGTGAATTTGATTTCGCTGAGTGTGAAAGCAGGGCTAGGTATGGATTACGAAATATTTGGATTTGATATTCACTGATTTGAAGTATCATGCAAGCGGGATTCTTCATCGTATGGAGCTTGGATGGTGTATATCATATTCTTGAGTTTACTTATATCAAACAGTATAGAAACAGTATAGAACATTATTCATTTTCTCTGCTTTGTATCCCGCCCCTGCCGGCAAAAAGCAAGTCCATGCATATGCAGCTCTCGTGTTACTTGGCTTTTCTCGTAGAAAATCAACACCACAACCCAGCCTCCCGAAATTTAGCCTTGATAGCCTTGGCGACACTTTTCACCATCTTTGAGTCCTCAGTCTCGTTGGCAGATACGCCGTCGTCCTTAGTGATAACTTCCTGCAGCACTTAACAGCATACTCACAGCCTGCAATGAATCTTTGGAATCGACTGATAAGCGGCTCAACTAGTCCTTTCCTAGAAGTCATCTGTCCTGGACTCTTGGTTATGGGCATTTCGAGCAATCTTTCGATTTCCTTCATCAGCTTGAGGTGAGTGTTCATATTCTTAGAGGATGATACAGATTTGTTGCTGTGAGGCTGCTTACTCTGGTTCGTAAGATACTTCTCCTTGAATTGAGACAATTGCTTCTTCACAGTATCGACATCAGATGTACCAAGCAGCTCAGCTAGCTTGTAGGGGCAGAACTCGGTGTCTGTTTTTGGCGTAGTAGAGCAAGAGCTTGCTGTCGTCGGCGGTGAGATTTTGAGTACAAGTTTTGATTAGGAAATTTGATGATTGAACGGTGATTGGGCAGATGAAATAGGTCGGTAGTATGGTGTTTTTGGTAATGTCTTTGCAAATAGTTGTTTACTTCTTCACCGACTGGTATTAAGGTTGGCTGGCTACTTTGACCGTGGAAACAGTGATCCTTGGCCGTATTTATTGCACTGTATTGTTAAAGGTTGTATCTTCGCCGCGTGCTCGTCGCGCTCTTGAATATTTTGTGCTTGACAATATTGGAATTGTTCGTTGACAGTGGTATTGAGTGGAGAAAGGGAAGTCATCATGGTTGTTTTCGGCTTGAAAAGTGAGATTGGGCTGATATTGAAGGTTTGATGCTTCCGAAAGAAACTGCAGCTTTAGAGCACCGAAAAAAGAGTGAGGATTCTGGCTGCTAGATCGGGAAGTTTGGTTTTCTTTACACTTCCGGCAACATGCATCACAGTCAATGCTAAACCGAACGGATCAGATCAGATCAGATTAAGTAAGTAGATGCATAGAACGGATGGTCAAGCTTCCTCTCAACCACCTATAGATTAAATGTGGATTCTATTCCATCTCTGATTCTCTGCTCTTTCATTATATGCTTCCACTCCCGTGAAAATCATTTACTCTCATACATAGCCTTCATCGTTTCAACGCTGCCCGCCTTGTCATCGTTTCCAAGATCGCCTAGCCAGAGTTTGTTGACCATAACAACAACTGCCGTCTTCTTCCCATCATCCGCAGTCTTTCTACCATTCTCTAGTTATTTCAATATTCTCCAAGCCTCCATCTCCCAAATCTTAACTTTCCATCTTTATCCCCCTTCGTTTGAGCACGGAGTATAAGGGACGTTGCGCGAGCCAAATCTCTTCAGCACGGACTACGACCAACATTAGCAAGATTGCCCATCGATATTCGCCGCTACCCAGAGACTTGGACGTAGCATAACTCCTCAGCCCCTGAACTGAATCACTAACCCCGTTGTTGCGACGGTAGGTATGAAGTTTCTAATATTATCTCTTCTCTTTCAAGCGTCTCTGGTTGCAGGAGGTGGGAGAGAAGTGACAAACAATCTTCTCTCCGATATTGGTCCGTAAGTATATTTGGTTCTTTCCATGATCCTTTCTAGCACCCATACTGTTGCTGACACTCTCGCAGGTTTCTGTCTCTGTTTGGTGAGAAATTTGCCCAGCAGTTTCTAAGGGAATCATTCACATGGCTCGACCATGTTATTTTCGCAATGGCTCCATTGGGCGTCTTCACCGTGATTGTAGGCGCCATCCGGGTTGGAGGATCCCCATGGCTAAAAGCTCTAATTGGTCGGGCGAGGGAAACGCAGTCTTCGACAGAGCTTGAATTGATGTCTTCGACGTCGCATGAGGTTTGTGAACTATGGAATGGAGAAGGCATTATTCGGACCACGGGTAAAGGCTGCATCAAGCAGATTGTTTACTTGGAAGGTCTTGATGATCCAGAAAAGGAATGCTTTCTTTTTACGCTTGAGGGGGCGGAAGAATTGAATTACATGAGGAAGGATGGTAAGTCTTTCCCATGAACATCATTCTTTGTAAAATAAACTGACCGGTCTTCGTCTTCAGATCATCGAGGTCCATTCATCAAGCGATTCTTCGATCATAAAAAAACAGAGTTCCCTCGAGATAGGTCCGATAGAGCCCCGAATATATCTTTAAACATCCATCCAAAGCAATCAACATGGGAGTTGGTAGCAGCTGCAATAATTGGAATTATTGTTCAGTCCGGCGTCCTTATTTTCTCAACATTTGCTGCCTACAATTCGCCAGCAAATTAGGCGGGCGCCCACAAACATATGCATATCCGTTGGTGTTTACTGGTATCGTCACACTCGTTCTTGGAATGTGGATTTGCGCACTTGTTATTGGGAAGAGCACAAAAGAGTTTGAGTGGATGCAAATACTTGATGAACCCGACTCCGAGAGAGCAGAGGTTCAATCTAAGACTATCAAATCTGGTTTTCGAGTATTTTGGCTTCAGCAAGGATCCGAGCTTAGCGGCCAGAGCTTTGATTCTTTCATGCTAATGGCAAAAGAGGAGAAAGACAGAGTTCTTACTTCCTGTCGAAACAACGGGCCAGCTGCTGATAAAGAATCACGAAGAATCTGGAAGATAAAAGGTTCAACTGTTGATTTGAGGTCTCTAGAGATTCTTTGCCTAATTGGTACATTAATATCAGTGGCTGGATTCATCCTTCAGTTTGTGGGCTTTCGAGCGATCGGTTGGGAGTGTTCTATTGCCCAGCTTGTTGCTCTCATGATAATGACAGTCGTGAGGGCTGTAGTACGCCGCGGTATGCTGGACAGGCCGGTTGCAGAAAGAATGATTTCGGGCTACGAGATGGACCGGCTTTCCCTTGAAATCGGATTCGATGGTGAATACTTAACGTCCCTCAGCGACCAAACTCAAAAGAAAACACCTCCGACCCCAAAACCGCTCTGGAAAGTTTCCAACCAGTTACGTTACCTGCCCGATGATGGAGAGGACAAGAGTCAGGATAACCCAGATACTCTACAAGACGACCCAGGTCAAGACTCGAAAAGTTGGCCTGGCTACCCTCCATTGAAAGCTGAACCGCAAATGAACGCCGTTGAAAAGACATCGCTAAAAGCTTGCGCAGTGTTTAATATTAGGAAAAGACTACAAGAACTCACTGACTGGACTACTCCTCTTCCTTCATATGCCTCTATTGTTGCTGAAGCCATGAAAAACGTCATGGAATTGGTCACTTTGGAGAACGATTCGTTTCATTGGTGTATAGACGTTCAAGTTGATAGTGAGCAACCAAAGCAGCTCGGAAAGCTGGACTAGATGCCAGGAAATCCAAGCAGGAAACGAAGAATGGCAAGCCTGCATGGATGGTCCCGGAAAAAGATATCGAGGCAATGTTATCACTATGGATGTATCATTTCAAAGACGAGAATCAACGTACTCAGCCGAGCGATGACAACAGCCAGCACGAGCACAATACGGAGCTGGAAAGTGATAAAGTTTCTTTGGGAAAACCATTTCACCGAGTCCTGGGTCCCTCCACAAGAGCTTTGAAAACCCATCTCGCTTGTTGGGCTAGTAAGGAACTAGCAGAAACTTTAGAAGTGTTCAAATGGGATGATTCCAACGAGGGTCTCAGTTTAGGATACGGCGGTCAAGGTTAGTAACTCACTTTGACGCTCATGGGGAAACCATCTTTACATTTCTGTTCTAACATAAAATACTTTGACAGCGTCGGAAGCTTCCGAAGTGAGCACTGAACAGGCTTGCTTGTCCATGCTCGCGAACGTTACACTAGAGAAGTTTCTTGCTCAGCATATTTTCTCGACTTTCATGTGGGCGATCTGGAACCTCCCATATCGCTACGCTTCCCATAGCGATATAGGAACCTCCCAAATGGCTACGATCCGCCAACTTACCTACAAATACAAGTAATTTGATATATTTAAGACTTGATTATTGTTTAATTATATTATACAAGTAATTTGTATACTTAAACAAGTGATATAATCGATATATAAGGAAGTAATTAGTATTAATCCTTATCGCCGGCGAGGTTAGGCGCCGACAAGGTTGATACTTACTTATATCTTAGATTGGATAGTCTCTTCCCTGAAATATATCCTAGAAATTAAAAGTAAGACCTCTGTGGTGGGCTTTTGCAGGTTCGTAGGCATATGGGAGGGGTCCTGTAGCGATATGGGAGGTGTAGCGATTTGGGAGGTTCCAGATCGCGAAGCAGATGAATGAAGTCAAGATAGATTTTTCAACCACAGATTCGCAAAGCCAGAAAAGAGTGGACCCTCAGATCCCCCAATGGCCTTTATTGAAAATCAAGTCCAAGAAAATACAAGATATAGCTAAGGCCGTGGAAAGAGCTGGATTGGGAACTTTGGAAGATGCTTATGCCCTTATAATACCTCCACTTAGCGTTACCGGAAAAATTCCCGCGAAAGGTCTATTGGATATGGTACATCGAGAAGCAACAAAGAGCCACAGAGAACGCCAACTAGACAAGGCTTACGACATCCATATCTGTCTAATCACGCTCTGTAATAGCAGTCTGCTGTTGAATGAAGAATGTGTATTGAGGGCGGTGGCTATGACGATCGAATTTTTGTTAACCACCAACTCCGTGATGGTGACAGATAAAAAGTCAGCTGGCGAGAACCAAGGGCAGATGAGGAAATCCAGAAGTGCCTTGATCAAGCTGCTCAAGTCAAAGAATCTGAAGCCTCTAAGTATTGGACTCCAGAAGTTGTTCAACCTGCAGAAGCGTTTGGAATCTTACTCTTCTCTCGAATTTTCGAAAGATAACGAAGAAGGACCTCAAGGAACTGCCAAGAAGTCTGCTCCAAAGAATATGATTCCACCCACTGACAAACGCCGTTTCTTGGAGGAATTTGGTCTCACAAAGCTTCACAACGAAATTGTTTGGGCGAAAGGCAATGTAGATGCTGGCAGCTGGACACATCTCTACGTATCGGATATTCTTGGTTGGACGCCACTACACTATGCCGTTCTTTACGATCCCGATATAGTCCCGAAAATATTTCAAATGGAACGCGACTCAGAAACTAAAACGGGCAACGACCAACGTGTCTTGGCGAGCAGAACAGACTTAGCCGGCCGTTTGCCTTTACACTACGCGGCGATTCACGAAAATCCTAAGACGCCAGTCTTAGTAAGAGAACTTCTGAAGGCGTACGGAAAGGCAGAGGCAGGAAGTGATGGGATACTTCCATTACACTTAGCAGCGAAGCATAGAAATGAGTATGCTGTAAAAGCTTTACTTGAGAACCGGTCTCATAAAGATAAGATTAGTGCTGGCGATTACTGGGGTATGACGCCTTTGCACTTCGCGACGAATGAGCGCAGATTAAAGATCGTCAAGCTCCTCCTCGCGAAAGGAGCAAGGATCGATGAACAGGATAAGCTTGGGCGAACGGCACTTCACCTCGCTGTGGAGAAAAACGAAGCTGACATTGTGATGACACTTCTTGAGGGAGCTGATGGAAGCAATGTTACTAAATTGAAGGATAAGAACGGCGAAACAACTTTGCAGTTGGCAGCCCGCCTCGCAGGCCGTGCGGAAAACGAATTATCCAAACTGAAGGGGCATTTCTTAAAAAAGACAACTTACAAAAGAATATCTTGGGATAGAAAAACCCAGAGATCTCTCTCTTCGGGTTCAATGAGGGGGTCAGAAACCGCCAGACCTCTCCTTTCAAGTTTAAAGTTGCCGAGAGAGTCAGAAACTCCAAGATCTCTCTCTGAGAGCCCGCTGCAAACGTCAGAATCAAATCTCGAGGAAGATCTAGAGAATCTGAAGAAAATCATAGAACTCCTCCTGAGCAAGGAAGACTTGGTGTCGAATGGTAGCAAATTGCTCATCTGGAGTGCCAAAGAAGGGTTCTTCACCACATTTAGTGTTCTGATAGGCAAAGAAGTGAAAGACGACGAAACAGATTCTTTAAACAAACAGTCTATTTTGCATATCGCAGCATTGCTTGGATCTGAAGACATGGTTGACCTGGTTCTGAATAAGTGGAAGAGGAAGAGCTGCTCCGCCATCACTGGGTCGGACGACTTGAAAAAGAAAATTGATCTGAAAGATAACGAAGGGAAGACCGCATTGATGTTCGCTGCGAATTTTGGATACAATAAATTGCCATTTCGCTCCTCGATGCAGGTGCTGACCAAACAGCAACGGATATTTACGATCGGACCGCACTCTCATGGGCCGTGGAGCAAAACCATGTTGCAATTGTTGAACGACTACTCAAAAATAAGGACACAGCATGTATAAGTCTGAATGCTATGGATGGTGATCCTTCGCGACTATTGATTACTCGGGCAGCAGAGAACGGCCATCTGGCAATGATCAAGATACTATGTGATAAGGGAGCGAAGACAAATTTGAAGGCAAAATCTGCCCAGTCACCAATGTACTGGGCTGTCAAACATGGACATGCGGATGTCGTCGAATATTTTCTTGAAGCTGAACCAAAACCGGATGTCAATGAGATTAATGAAGTACCAAATGATGCGAGTCTCACTCTCCTCGCAGAAGCTATACGCGCAGACAAGTACGACATTGCGAGGAAACTTCTTGAAGCTGGTGCAGATGCCAAGAAGGAAAGTGCCTCACCTACTCGAACACCGATGTCCTTCGCAGCGACTTTGGGTAGAAAGCGGTTTATTAAATTATTGCTCGAATTTGGCGCTGAAGCACACGAAGTGGACGAGAAAGGTCGGACACCTTTGATGTTCTGTGAGATTTTGAGTTGAGAGGTGCATATCTTGATTTATCTGAAGAACTAATTTACAGAGAAAACAGAGGGTTTATATCTTCACAAATGGATGCATTATGCGGTCATAGAGAAGCTTCCAGTAACTCCTGTGGGGCCCTTGAATCCACCAATGAATTTCTGAATGCCTTCATTTTCACACACCCCCTTCAACTTGG